>JAJNMT010000019.1:0-80350 GCA_025685495.1 Huntiella abstrusa
CTGCGGAAAATACGGGGTCCCGTCTGCTCCCCCATAGTCAAGCCGCAGAGCGCTGGATTAGTAGTACGGTGGGTGACCACGTGCGAATACCCGGTGTTGTATGTTCTTTTTTTTTGCCTTTCGTTATTCCTGTTGTGGAACTGTATGCATGTACACATGTAACAGATAACTTGGTTGTATTTGTTAATCAAGCAGGGTATCACATATCAATCATCTATATAAACATCGCGAACTAACAAGGCCCACTTATTGGTTGTCAGCCCCCGTACTGACGTCATCAAAGTCTGATATCTGTTCGGAGAGCGATGGCAGTCACACACATTGATACCTGGATATATAGAGGGAATGTAATCATTGATCGCACAAGAAACACCCACCTAAATGGAAATATTTAACTCTTACATTGTAGTATTATACCTATGCATGTATCTCTGAAGAGATTAAATGCTGTCCTGTACTAGAACATGAGCATGCGAGTGACATATCGTCAGATCGTACCCTGCCTGAAGGTCTCAGTTAGGGTTAGTGATAAGTAAGGATTCGGGTTGGGCAAGAGATGCAGCAACCGACTATGGTAGCAGATATCACTGAAACCAATAACTAAAAGCCAAAGGATCTATCTTTTTGACGCAGTGGTAGTGGCATGCTCCCAAAACGCTAGCAATCTATCGGGGCGTCGAGATGTCTTGCATCACCAAGTCACGTGACCGATCATTACATGGGATTCTCCGTTATGGGACACAGGGATCATGTTGCTAAGCTGTTACCCCGCTATCGCGGAGGAGGGGAGGATACAATCTCCCTCTTTCTTGTAGATATAACTGAACAACAACAAATACAACTATCTTGACCCTTTCTCCATACTATGATATTCACAGTGACAACCACACTTTAGCATGCAACCTTATAGTCGCTGATACAGCTACAACCAATCACAAAGACCAACGGATCTATCTTTTCCGGCGCACTGGTACTGGCATACCCCCAAAGCGCTAGCACATATTGATGTGTGTGGGGTGTGACATCCTTTCGATTTGATTTGTTGGCGAGCACGGGTTCTAAATGTCCTTGACTTATCCCGTAAAAGTCGCGATATGCTCTGATGATAGTGCCGGGCAAAGGGGAAACATCGCCATACCATTTCACTCAAAATATGGATTATTTTGGTTGCTGCTTCTGGTTTTCCTTATAAGTGGAGGGCTTTGTTCCCGTCGTATACATAGACTCCCTCGCTTTAGAACGAAACAGTGGGCTTATAACCAGCGAGTGTTAGATCTCCAATACATCGGCTGACACTTTGGTTTTATGGTGGCGAGTCTCTAGTAAATTCGTCGAGCAGGCATGATGAGAAGGATTATCGGGTGCATATATATTGGTTGTGTCATATCATGCACGCATGTACATATGTTGATCAATTACTTGCTGCAGATTTTTGTTTTGCCTGACAAGTCCGTATGCATGGATGCGTGTATGTACCAATCGGGGGATTTGGCGCCCCAGGACACGCGATCACGTGAGAGGCCTAGATTCAGGCTCATTTCAGACCGAATCTGTGTAAATATGTACATGATTGAAGAGAGTTCGAGATACCCAACTCAGCGATTCCTAAGCTCGAGGCATCTTTTACATCATTGAACCCAGACCGCAATGTTTGAAGTCATTGTATTACGGGATGAATCCCGAGACTCTTTTGGGGTCTTATCCTTCAACGATATTGAACAGGTGAGAATGTGCACATGCTGGGTGTGCAATGAATGCCACAAGAAATCACATGCTGACTGACCTAGCGGTCCGACGGAATTGTTCACAGCAAGATTGAAGGCGATTCAAGAGAATCATGTGCAGAATACAATCGCCGAGTGATTGAGGGGTTGTCCATCAATCGTAGTTGGTGTGCGTATTGTGCTAAAATGATTATTTCTCGAATGGCTGTCAAAGATTGTGCCGGATGTATCATGAGACAGAAGAAAAAGGCCAACAGCAGTCGTGCTCGTAAGCATCGCCTTGTCAAGCCAAGGTGGTGGTCATTCGAAGACATGAGAATCCAACGCATACTCAACGGCCCAACTACGTTTGGCCGGGATGGTCTTTCTCCGTGGCCAATAATTGTTCAGAACGACGGTGGTGATATGCCAAAAAGAGTCGGGTTTTCTCCGAATTGCCCGATATGCCGTGGTTTGGCAAACCAAATATTATCGAGAATTCATAAAGACGGCGCCAACAAAGTAAGATTACTACGTGTCAACACGGTCAGGCGCACACGCTGGAGGAGCTATGTCGACGGATGTACAAATTCGTTGCTCATCCGGGTTGAAGTTGAATGGACGAGGCACAAGGGATGGCGGAGATCGAGGGCGGCTCTGTCTGCGAACACTTCAGTTGAATTGAGGCTATTACCAATGGTCGACATCAATGGACCAGACTTGGTACCTCATAGTCTCAATCGTTGCAACGAACTGCTCCTGAGACAACAGATACATGCTCAATTTGAGAAGTACCCCGAAGTTAATCTCGAGCCAACGGCAGGTGAGTAGCTTTTACGAACTAGGACCAACCAAGTCTAACCGAAGATTATAGAATACCCGTCATCGTTTCGTCTAATTGATGTCAATCAGAGATGCGTTGTTACGATCGGAAACAGACATGTCCGGTACTCCGCCATTAGTTACAGGTGGGATCCTGAGGACAACAATATGCTCACCAAAGCGACCATGTCTGAGTTTGCACAGTCTGGGTCTTTATCCCTAAAGACAATGTCCAAAACGCTGTACGACTGTATGACAATGGCTCAGCTGCTGGGGATCTCATACATTTGGATTGACCGATATTGCATCACGCAGGGTGATAGTAAAGAAAAGGCTGAGCAGATTCATGCCATGGGAGATATTTACGCCAACTCATACTTGACGATGATATGCGCTTTAACCAAGGATATACACTCTGGACTCCCTGGTTACACACGAGACTTTGATGGAGAGCTGGAATTGCCAAGTAACGCATGTTGGGGTACCTCCAGCGGCACTCCATACGTGCCGCGCTACAATTCAGCATGGAAAACGCGAGGATGGACCATGCAAGAGGAATACCTTTCTCCTCGTCGACTCTACTTCACTGATTCGTCTATTCTCTGGCATATAAACTGTCCAATGATGTCATACCATCATGCGGACTTTTCTGTGGAGCCAAAGTGTCGTCCCGAGTGTGCAACAGTAAAATCCAGGCCAATCCATGAGCTGATAGTAGAATACTCGGAACGTGAGCTTTCGTTTTCTAGTGACAGAATCGACGCAATTGTTGGTCTTTTGAAAACTCGAGGTGTCGAACACGTGTTCGGAATTCCCACTCGCAATATGCAACGCGGTCTTTGCTGGTATAGATATTGGCACAACCAGAAGCCTGCACTATCAGATGATACGTTCCCTACTTGGTCTTGGGCTCATCTGTTTTTAGAAATAATCTATCCACGGGGTAGCACCATGAATGAGTGGTTGAAGTGCCCGGTATTGCATCCAATGACATCACCACAAAAGCGAATCCATTTAGCGCGACGAATGGGATTTCCTATTGCCGACATATGTAAACTTTCGACTAGCCAACTTCTTATCCGAGCGAGAATTCGGTCAATCCGATCTAATGATAGGATCATGTATGACGCCACCACATCGACCAACAACCGCTCCAAGATCTTTGCATTTCAACTAGCGCGATGGACTGGTTATTCACGTAAAACATTTATGTATTCCATTGTGATTAAGCCCTTTATTCCTGTCGATGAGGTCATCAGTGGTAGCGCCATCCACGCTCACCGTGTAGGCTGTTTGGAAACGCCATTTAAAAGCGCCTACTATCTAGATCAACTTCCTAAGATCCGTCCAATGGCCATCCAGACGCTGACGAGATTAAAACGACAACGTATCGATAGATTCCCAGTTGAACGGAAATCTTGGACCAAGTTGACCTGGCGCTTGACACTTCAACGTTCTCCAACCTCCTTTCAGCATCAACAATCCATCTCTCCAAAGAACACTGGCAACATGGATACAACAGTAGCGCAAGTACTACCAGCGGAATCTCCACAGAAACATTGGTTTTCCAAGCGTATGTATCGTCGTTTTATCATAAATTCACTCTCCCCGGGTCAGGTGGCATCCGCAGGTACAGTGACACCGGAACGTCGACCCGAGCGTAAGGTGGCTAGTCGAAGCATCAACCGCGGTGTAACGCACAATCGAAGACCAGTACGTCGGCCCTTCTTTGGTCATAGCCCCATGAAAGACTACAGATCATACCGAACTCTCATTTTACATTGAGGTTTATTTGTATGGGAGGGGACATTGGGGACTTTAGCCAAGTAAATATATCAAACCTTCGTACCACGAAACCCATTCCGTGAGCCCCGGAACCGACCAAGACCCTCAAGACTCGCTACCGAAGCTCTGATAATATAGATAAATAATGATTGCTTGGCTATAACTCTACCCCTTCAACAGTTGATCTGAAGGTGGGAGTGAGCTTATGTGGCTGTTTCGTGACATTATGACCAAGCTACTTTTATCCTAACATCCTTCACTCGGTATATGGGTCATGCGACAACTGCCTCACGTTACAATTATAGTACCGATAGTCACAAAAGAGGACTTGGACCAAGGCGAAGCCAATTACGAGACGATTGTAGGGGTGGAAAAGAAAGAGCATGATGCAGAGTACTTGATAGCTCTTCTGCCCGCCAAATCGCATTACATCCCACTGATCCGAATCATGTGTCGCCTGTTTTGTGCAGAGTTGACGTCTGGCCCTTCAGGGCTGATCGTCTATTGGCAGTAGACTGAGCGCCTTACATGGTTAAGTGAGAAATGTGGGCGATTGATTAGTACGCTCCTCATCACCTGATCCGCTCGCGTAACAGCGCACCTAACACCGACCTCCTCTCGAGATCTCTCTCAATAAAGTCGAACACTCAGGTTGACGGCGGTGCTAGCATTGACTACGGACAGGGTGTTCGCACTCTAGCGGGAGTTTGTGTGAGGGGCTGTAGACTCATAATGAGGTGGATCAGTGTTGGGGGGGCTCGGAAGGCCCCTACGTGAGTTATTCATCTTCCTTGTGCCGTTTTGTCTTTGCGCTAGCAGTGACGGTCTTTGACCGTGGGGGTTTGTGGCCATGTTGGGATAATCCACACGGCTTACCAGCAGAATGGAGCTTGACGCCGTCTCTGTGGGGTACTGTCTAGCCTAATTACTTCGTTTGGATGCATTCGTCTCCGTATATATATTCAAGTCTAGACATGAACAGGGCCCGTACCCGGGTGGCCTAGATGCTACCGCTCCATGATATCCCGGGTATGTCAAAGGTTTTCTTCCCTTAGAATTTCGTGGCTGCCTTTGCTATTACGCGGCGATCGACGTGATCATTAGTGGCCGTTACTTTTATGTCTATGGCGTGCCATCAACTAACTCACTAGACCAATTGCTATCCAAGGTTCGTTCCTCAGTCCCCCCAGCTCTAACTTATGGCATTATCAGATATCACGCTTGATCAAGGTACAAGTTCATGTTCGGAGTTCAGGTGCGTGTTGATCGCGCGTCTAGTGAACGTTGTGTTACAACAACTAGGGTTCTGTACCGGAAACCGTGTATGCAATACCATAGTTATAGTTATATCCGTACACCCCACATCTGACCCCCACAGCCGACCCCCACTATCGTGACGGGAGGATCATTAGAGTTACTCCACAACCAACAACGTCAAAACCATTCCTTTGGAGCTGGTGATAATTACACCAGAAACTAGACAAATCCTTCACCTGTTAAACTATCGAACGGGTACGCGGCGATCTAAGTTGCCTTCGCTGAACTTTTAGCATGCGCTCATGAAAGGTCTCCAAACAACATGATCTCGTTTGACTATAACACATTACGACCTATCTTGTAGACGATCAAAGGTCGCCTGCCCAAATGTCAAGCCGACACCAATAGGCTCATTGACCGTTATTGGCATTGATTAAAGTACTTCGTCCCCTGCCATAAATACACTTCCCATTATCCGATCGCTTAGTAAGCCAAGCCAAATCCACGGCAGGTACCATCGGTTATATAGTAATTCATCACTTCCATTTTCAACAAACAGGTCTCCGTGGTGGAGCTGTTGGGAGCTAGCCTGGCTGTTAGAAGACAAAACTCTAGTCGGTTCGAATCCGGCCGCGGACCGAAAAGACCCTGCCCAACAAGGCCTGAAATCTCTTTTTATCATTTTTTGATTATTGCTCTAATTGAAGCCTTACCAGATGAAGAGGCTTTGTGGCTTTCCAGATACCTAAATTCCTCCTGTCTTAGCGAATTTTTGAATGGAAAGGCCGTTATGTCTTTCAACCCACTGTGTGAAAATACGGCAACCTGCGTCCCAGGACATCATGGGATGTTCCCAGTGGTATACAAGGACAACGAAATGCCAACGTTTGTGTACTATCGTGCGCATGAGAGGAGCTCCAGAAGAGCCCAGAATCTATATGCAGTTGGCCGCTCCAGATCATTGGCATTCGGTGGACTAAATGAAATGGCTCAGAACACGGCGCGGTAGCTTGAGAAGTTCCTGGACTTTGAAAGGCACCACTGAGTTTATACGCTGGCTGTGTATGCTGATTTGCTGATATGTATACACTGAAATGAACCTGTTATGATTAGAAAGCTTGAATAATAGGGGCGACCTGGCCCTGAGCACCTGTCGGCGTTCACCTGATGAAGCTGCCCCTAAAAATGAGAAATGGTGTACTAAATAGTTGTATCTACAAAGAACAAGACCCAACTGTCTTTCGGAGGTCTAGTACACAAGGTAACCATAGCCCTTCGACGAGGGTACCAAACCTTCTCTAGTGCCAGCCCACGTAACGTCTGGTACGACGATTTAGGACTAGAGACATACATGTAATAATGAACGACATAAGTTTTAATTGAATTCAATTCACAGCGACCATCTTGAATCGCTAGCATCACAAACATTATCCCTTCCAAACATCTTTCATCGATATCGATAATATCAAGCCTTTTCCCGTCCAGAACAGAAGGCCCATCAAGCCCTCGGTATGATCCATTCTTCTTGCAATCAAACCCAGCAGCTGATCAGTACCACGAGTCTCCCCATCCACCGTCGATCCACCCCTTACAAAGCAATTGGCAGAACCCTCGGAACTACAACGAAGACCGGCTCAAATACCGTGTTTGCTTGAGCCGTCAACAGTCTACCCAAGCTTTATGGCTCACGAGCGGGCCCCCGTGTTTCCGTTGGATGTATTGGCTTGGGGTTGCGCACAATAATTGGCTCTCCAGCCGCAACGAAGGCAGGAGAACCTGGTAATCGGTGCGAGTGTGTCAGCGGTCACCCCGGCGTTGCCGGTGGAAGGAAGGGCCTGTTGTTCGTCGCGGGACTGCGCCCTGCAACCACACGACGGGCAATAAAATACGACGACTGGGTCCAGATTGCCGATGTTGGACTGTGTTTCGGCAGCTGCGTTTCCGCCGGCGGGAGCTTGGTTGTTGCTGGGGGGCTGTTGAGCGTAGCTAGCCGGTTGGATTTGGCTATTGTACTGGCCCTCGGGTAGGCGGGTAGCTCCGAACCGACCTGCACCTGCGAGGCCCACATCCACATAGGCCGGAAACCCGTCGTGGTGACTCCAGGGAGGGTAAGCGACGCCAAAAGGGCCAGCGTAGTGTCCAATCATGGGGTGGCAATGATTGCTTGACACCACACGACAGCCGGAATTATGGGTGGCGCTCGTGGACCGGCGTCTGGAGCGAGTGCATCTGTGACTAGCAGTAGTACGGCCAGGTGAGCAGTCATGATGTCCGCAAGAGCAGACAGAAACGGTGAACCAAGACATGGTTAAGATTTGAAAGGTACTATTGAATCACAATCTGTATGTTATTAGTCTCACAATCACAAACGACATTGTTGATGTACTACTCACAAAATCCAATGGAAAATAGGCAGCTAGCTTCTAACTGATGAAAATTAGGCAGAGCAAGTCGTGGTTGATGGAGAAGAAGAAGAGAAAAAGGATGGAAGATGAACGCGACAGAAGGCAGCCTTTTATATCCAGATTTTGAACTATACGCAGGTTCCTACCTTCTCTGGATAAGTCAACCCATCTTTGTATTTTTGTGCCCTCACTGCCCTATAGTCCACAGGTTAGGGCTAACTTCTGAGTTCTTTCTCCTTTCAAATTATTCAACGGCCACATGAAATGTCATTGGGAAGTTACATGAGAAGAACAGGTACCTGTCACAGAGGCCTTGGGAAATGCAGAGCCGACCACATTTGGAGTACGTGGTCATATGTGTTCGACATTAAAGGTGCAACACTGGGACAACAAACTATATTGCTAACTAAAACAGATTAGTCAATTTCGTGACCGTGAAATACATGTTGATTCTCATGTGAATGTACAACCGACCTTATAGTGTTCTAGCTAAGGAGGAAGTTAAATGTCCGAAAATTGAATGCATGACGTCACATGGATCCCTATGGTTTTTCTTTTCGTCAACCCTAACAAGCGACCTGTTACATCAGAGAAGCTTCGCCAACTTTGTCCGAATAAACCAAACAGCGGCCGTGTGATCAAATGGATGACTCCAAGACGTTTTGATAAGCCGGACACTCCATAGTTCGTTGGCCACAGGATAATTTGAGGACAGTTTCGCCCTACAGGCTACTATGACTACCTCAGTGTGGTATAGGCACGGACATACAGAAACCAGGAATTACCCAATTGGGAAGTGACCAAGAAAGTGTGTTGGTCATCGAGCTTTTATTGCCCCGGTGAAAAAGAAATCGGGGATGGATTTTGGGTGAACCGCTACCGTCATATATCTGTCATTACCTAATCAGTATAGTGAATAAGTGTCTGGTTTATGTGGAACCTAATGAGTAATTATTGGGCTTGATGGCATATGGGGGGTAGGCAGTTATGCTGACCATAACCGAAAAGTGACAGACCCTAATCTAACCCTTCCCAGGTGAGGATTGCCTAGACCTCTCCGTCGATATTAACAGACTAAATCAAAATCAAAATCTGCATCGATACTGGTTATGACACAGGCCAACAGCTTCCCAAAATAGCCGAAAAGACGCTAAAATACGTCGCCGTTGATGTGAACAGGGCCACAGTTGTCCGTTATCAGAAAGCTGAGACCAAAACCCTTTCACGACAACCTCGAAATATTACCCACAACTGTCTGAGCCCCAACTGAGATATCTACCGTGGACTGTTGAGCAGGAAAGGCTACCCTCTCTGGCCCTCGTTGGCAAAAGTCTTGTTCTTGTGCTTGTTCTGCTTCCCGACCATATGTCCTCCATTTCAGCCACAGAGTAAGTCCTCAAATGCCATCAATAACTCGATCTGTTTGTTCACATTGACCATTCAACATCGATTGTTTTCTCATGCCATCTATCTCTCGACTGTTAGCCTTCATTGACGACAACGCCGGCGATTGCTTCATCTCGACAATTAGTTTCGCTCTCGACTGCATTCGCCAATCCTCCATCATTTCACGGCTCGGTGACCTCATGCATGTGTTGTCCCCCTACTGTTGGGTTTGCGTGTTGTCATTCGGGGTTATCGTCTCTCAGCAGTTGACTGTACTTCATATGGATGAGTAGGAAACCAAATCGATTGACTAAGACTATGTTCGGCATTCTATGAGCTCAAGTGTCAGTGGACTCCAGCTCAAGCCTTCATCAGAGCGCCGCTTAGCATAGCTTTGGCCGATATTCTGCGAGGGTTATCTTGATCTCTCTTTGAAAGCATAAACAAACAGAAAAATTAAGGAGTGTCTTATTAACGGCTACAAAGATACTCAAAAGCGAACAACATTTCCGCCCATGACATAGGGCAACGTCCTCTGGTCCCTCTGTATTGTTGCGATAACATGGGCGCGATGACGGAAGTACTTTGCAGAAGGCAAATCAAAGGTTACCTCAGTGAACTCTCCGTTGAACGCCGTCAAATCTGCCAATTGAGCATTCTCAATGACCTGGAAATCACAGTACAAGACCATCAACGACCCGATATCAGGCCACTCTTGAATCCGGTTGTTTCTGCATCGAATAACCACCCGGGTAGTCACAGTGGGCACCGGGTCCAGAGCCACCATGTAAGCGGGTGGAGCGTACGAAGGATCCCACGGCATGACAGAAATCTGGGCCGTGGCATCAGATGTCTGTTGGAATTCCGCGTAGCGAGAGCTTTGTGGGAAATGTAGGTCGATTATGGCGACTCGGGCCCAACGGGGAAGGTTTTCGGTAGAACCGGCGGTGGCGCGTGGGTCAGCAGTATCGAAGGTTTCGACGCGAGATGTGGAGAAGGTTCTGTTTTTTGTTGATGCGGCCATGTCCTCTTCATCAGAACTCTCCTGTTTCGTGGAGACCTTTCCATCCCCCGAAGTAAGACCTTTTGCCTTGGCTTTGTTGGTATCATGTACCTCGGCGTCCCCCTCAATCTCCGTCTCGCCATCGACATCATACTGCTGGTCTAGCTCCATATCTGCGGTGATAACGCCGTCTGCTCCAACCCGATCTTGCCCAAGAATCATATCCCCTTCAACAGCCTCATTCTGAAAAGATACTTCGGTTTCGACAGCAAACCCATTTTCCGGAGCCACAGCTTGATCGTCAACAGCCTTCTTCTCCAGCGGTCCCAGTAAATACTCCTCTCCAGGCTCCCTAATTGACCCGGCCACCAGGTACCCTCTCATCTGGAGTACACGCGATCCATCTTGCAACGATATGACTTTGGAATAGTCGATGGCAAACACGACGTCCTTTTCCGTCCAATTCTGCTTATGTAAGGGGAGTTTGGAGAGAAACGAGTGGATCAAGGGATACCCGACTCCAGTGTCCTTGTCAACCTCAAAATATGGAATGAAGTCAGGGCATCTCTTGAAGGCGATGGACATCTGCCGGTCCATCCATTTGGTAGTCTGGTTCCACTGCAGAGCCTCATGCTCATACAATGGCAGCATTGTGCCTTCTTTGCCGGTGGGATTTATGAACCCCAACTTAGTTTGATATTTTGCCGCCAATATCCGGGCAATCTTCTTGAACCCATCGTCTCTGTCTGGCTTAGCAGTGTTGGAAACAACAATGGCAATTGGCAGCCTTGTGCTCAAAAGGGCATCTAGCTGGTGGGCAGCCTCACGGATGTTGCTGTTATTCATCAGGCAGAAAAGTATAACATGGGACTGCCATCCCAGGACCTGTTGCAGCACCTGTTTTGTGGTCGGTACATGGCCAATATCTGTGATCATAGCCAGTCGTCCATTTGGGCCTATAAGATGCTCAAGGTCACGATATTTGTAGTGGTAGCTCGAGTTGGTAGAGTTGAAGTAGTGCCCTTCAATATAGCCAACCTGTGATTGCTTGAACCCAATGTTTCTGAAGTCCGCCTTTGGCTCGATCACATGAGCTCCCGCCGCATTCCAATCGGCGGAAACGGCCGAACGTGTCAATGCATTCCCCACAGTCGACTTTCCGCCTTGATTCGGTCCAGCAAGAACAACTCTCATATGCGGCGGAGACGGCAGATATCCAGTTCTCATCCCGTTGTACTCAGGAAAGACCTTAAGCTCACATACCCAGAGCGGGGGCTCTGAGGGGTGAGCCGTCGGGCTTATCGGAATTCTCCAGGTGAAGTGGGCAGAGAGGGCGCAGCCTAGTGTAGAGGCTGCCCACGAAAGAATAAGGATGTTGTAATTCAACATTTCCTGGGAGACACCTTTGATAGTCCCGTCCTTTTCGAGCCCGATGTAATAGATTGTGGGCATCTTAGCTGCGAGGATAACCGGACAGAGGTATGCATTCTCAAACCGATGTTCAATGTTAGGATAATAGTCAGGCTCGAACTCAGTGAAAGAAAGCGTGGCCGGGTCTCTAGGGATGGTGGAGGTTTCCGTCAAACGATGGTACATGGCCCTAATGACATTATACAGCCTAGTGAGTTCATCCTTGTTGGCTGGCTCCGTGGGATATCTGTCGTGTTCACCGGTGGGTGTATGGAAAGACAAGTCAACGACATATTCCACCCCTTTACCGGGTGCTTCGGGACTAAACTTGGGTTTCTGCTTTGGGTTTTGCGGGTTTGGAAAGCCGGGCCAGTTCGGGGGAACGGCATGGATAACGTCAAAGGGGGTATGCCATGACATTGTAGACGACAAGAGGGCTCGGTAAATTGAAATATCTGAAAGGTTGATTCGTCTTTGAAAAGTTGAAGGAGTGACGAAAGTGGTATCTACAAGTGGGATTTCCAGCGATGAGAAATAGTATTTCAGAATGCCTTTTATGTGGGTCGTTTGGTTGCTACCTCTGGAGGTTCGCCTCTGGATGCAAGAATGCAGAACATGTAGTTTGGGTTGCCAAATTGGGAGACTCACACTTCATGTAACACTGGTACGGTACAATGTTTCCATTGGATGAAAGGATATCTCCTGACCCATTCATTGACGTGATGTTGGTCCAGCACTACAGTAATTGATCTCTGTGTAAGAACAACACATCTCATCACTGGACGAAAAAGTCCCAAAGGACAAATTGAAGATATCCAAAGAAAGTTCACTCAAGGTACACACGCTATGTGACTGTATACGGAGGTCTATACAGTACAGAATAAAAGATCGGATTTCTCCCTCTCTCTACTATCAACAGCACCATACTGATAATAATGATCCTAATGTTGCTCGGTCGCTTAAGCCAACCTGGAACTGCTTCTCTATCAAGAGATGCTGGTCATCCAAAACCAAAGCATGACTGACGACAAGCGCCAGAAAAGTAAAAACTGTTCTGCACACAGTGCCTCAGAAATGATACTATTGCAGCACACGTTGTATCCGCTATAGTCCCACAAAGCCACTGAGTACACTGGAAGACGCCGGATCCATCGGTCCATGGCAGTCGAGTCGAGGTTTCGGTCTTCTCAGTTACGAACCACAATGGGAATGACACAGAGCTGTAGTTATACAAAGGACCCCTTTGGGGGGGTATTTTGAAATGTTTATAGGGGAAGTGGTGTCGCCATAAGCCGTCAAATTCAGGTGCGCTTGAATGCCCTCTGTGTTACGAGCATTGCACTGGTTCGGTTGTGATTCTAGCGACATAATGACTTTGTAGTGCCCAAAGTCAAGCAAAGTCGTGCAAGTGGAGAAGCTGACTTAAATAGTTGCTTTCTTTTGACATCCTAAGTACAGGTTCGGTGTCAGCGCGTAGTTCTAACAACGCGAACAGTCAGGTGAAGAGATGTCAGCATGTCTTGTAGCTTAACATGATACATTATCGGCGTGGGTTAGCGTCGGAAGTTGTACCAACTTTATCGCAGATGTACCTCATCAAAATATTGCAATATTCACGAGACATACACACAGCAGTTGAAGGGTTTCGCTGGTGGACCTGCGAAAGATTGAATGAATAAAATATTGGTGAAGCTTAGATACCTCCACATGGCCATTCTGTAACAGAGTGATACGCCCACAGCCAACTAACCACATATAACCCCGAGCCGAAGCGTGACACGACAGATTTCATCCAACGCCCTCCAACCGCTACCCAATCGATGCCCGCACGTTGGGGGCTCATTGCATTCGGCTCACAGCTGAACACAATCATTCCTCGGTCTGCTTCGAAAAACTATGGGAAGCCTGGTCAATGGCAAGATTCCGGGTATATTGCAGTGGCAACCCTGTTACATCAAACTAATGATTGTTGCCACTAGGATTCTGCCAGCTATGACGATCAACGCCAGCTTGATCATTACTGCTGACACGATCAAATCCACTTGTGGACGAGTTTGTGAAAATAGGAAGGACGTGACCTCCATTGTTGCCATTGCTATGGCCATTGTTGGTGCCCTCAGTTGACGCCCCGACGTTGGATGTTGGATTTCGGCTAAAGGGTAGGGCAAGACGGGCTATAAGATTATAATTCTCGTGAATTTGCCCGACACGAACGGTTGTAGCAGTACCGTTAGCTTGACCGGGAGAACGCAGAAACACCATAGTCACATTGCCACGACTTCCCAGGGCCCCCGGTCCCCCAGTGGCCCTCGCGTGGCCGCGGTTGTCAGAGGGGCGGGAACCCACGTGCCGATGTGAATTATGTTGGGTTTCGTATTGGGTACGGGACCGATTGGACAGAAGACGGGCGGCAAATCGACCATGGCTGTGACCGCAGTGACAAATATGGATGGCCCCGCGGTTCGGGCGGCCAAAGCGCGAGTGATATGAACGCCAGTTACCACGTATAGCACTGTGGGCACGAGGTTCCCGGGGCAGTGGGCGGCGAGGACTCAAGTTGCGGTTGCTGAGGCGGGTATAACAGGAAACCGATTCAGAGTCACTCAACTCATCGGCGGGGCAATCGGCATCGCTACAAGGGCAACGCTGGCTCTGTGCCAAACTCATCGCGAGAAATGGCGAGAACGACTAAAATCTATCTATCAGTATCATGCATCCGGATGGTGACCTTGATACAGCACTCACGGGAAGTTAAAGCAAACGTTTGATGGCAAAAACCAGATGGAAATATGAGAGTAATGTTTTCCTTGGCTGAAAAAGAGAGGACAAAACATAATAGTGTGAGATAGTGCCAAGGCTGCGTTGAGTGGGTAAGTGGTAAACGTTGCTTCCAAAATTAGACCAGCGATTACGTCGGTGCCTACCTGATTTAACCATGTTGGCAGGTTATCAAATTTATGTATACTCTGTCGGTTTGTGTGATACTATTGCGGCTGACATCAATGTCCTAAGAGATTCTAGTATCAAGTGCCCCCAGAAATAATTCATTGCGAGTCATGTATGTGGCTGTATGCCACGCTCAAATGAAAAGGATAGAGTGGTTATGTAGGACAGATTCAAGTATGTCGCATTTGAAACTGTCATGTCACCCCAGAAAGATATCACAAATGATCATGGACCTGTTAAGTCGACAGATACCTGGCGTATATTCAACATGTGATTTGTCTAAACACAATGCATATCTGGTACAATAGCGGTGTAGTCACTTGAGGCACCCACCGACATGTCCTAGGATTGGAGCCGCCAGACATTGGATAGACCTATTTCCGTGACAACGCTAGAGGTCACCTTGCGGCAGGCTCCGAAAATGGACAACTGTACCATATTCCGTTGATTCCAAAGATTTTCTTCCCTTAACAAATATACTTGGTTAGTGTCTAGCATTCCGTAACTATGCCCAGGCAATGTAGTGTGAAGGTCACGTGCCACGGTAGTACCAAAACACATCGTGACATCTGCTGGGGTTTACACTGACGATGGTAGTGCCGTTTTAGGTATAAACCCCGGACACTTCCGACGTCCAAGAAAACAGTGAACAGACGAAAGACGCAGAATGTTAATAATGAACTCAAAATCTACCTGGATTTCTGCCTGTTGACTACCGCTAGTAATATTCTAGCATTTTTCTGCATGTTTGTGAGCGCTCCAACCTTCTGCTCCTCTGTTACTCCTCTTCTTCATTCTTCGACGCTAGAGGACAACGGCGACCCTGTCTTTGATTCCTCGTGTACTTCATAGAACTAAGTCCCGGATCTTTTTACCCCCCAAAGAAGTTCATTTCCGCTGCACCTTTGCGTCGTTTTTTCTCGCCATGATTGCGATCTTGGCTTCATTCCCCCGATTCGCTGACGGTGATTCCATAGACCGCACTAGACAACAAGTGCGCCTCCTGCGAGACGCTTTTCGAAGCCACCCATAATTAGCGCGAGGGTTCTGTCGTTGTTTCTACGGCTCGGGCGCTGAATGGTGGGTTGATTGGGGTGCAAATGGCCAACTGAGGGCCTTTTGGAGACGCAAAGCCATACCCATTCCATAGCACCCTATAACCCGGATTACATCATCTCTGCTTTGGCTAGCCTGGCCTAGTCTGAGCAATTGACTCGCAACTGTCACGTGCATTCAAGTCCAAGCAGTAGTGTCGTGCAGCGAGGTCTTATTAATGGTTCGCCTGTACATGATGCCACTTGTTTTACCTTTTATTTTGAACCAGAGGGCCAGCTTTGTGGTGAGAGACTCCAAGTCGCCAATGTTTGATCCCATCCCGCACAACTTTCAACCATCTGCCGTAGTTTTCATTCGTTTTGCGTTTGTCTGTGGATTGCCAAAGTCCCAATTACAAGTCTTGCCAATATCTCGACAACTGTTCATCTGGCCTTTTTGTGCAAAAAGAGGCCAATCCCCCGTGCCAACCTCCAAACAGTACACCGGTTGAAACAGACGACGGCATATCAGCCGCCATCCCAGATCGAAGAGAGCCGCATCATCTGCTCGAGAATATGCCATTTCAACATGGCACATTCGTTATGATTCACTTTCTCAAGTTGGATGTTAAAGACTTGGATTCTTATCGAGTCACAACTCCGGGTATGTTGTTGTGTGGAATGGGGTGTTTTAGCTCAGGTTAAGCTTATTCTCTGGACTGGATTTTAGTTGCTTTGCAAGATGTATCTCGAGATGGTGTTCGAGTTTAACAGATTTGATTGCACTATGATGTATCGTAATGCATGATCTGTGTTAATACAGTCACCATCGGAACTATCGAAATCTGGAGCAGGGCTCATACATTGAGAACTGGCGGTCAATAGTAGGGTTAGGACCCACCTGCGTGAAACATCAGGGTGGGGGGTCACGTGACCCCAATCTACACACCGATTGGTAGACTCTTGTGATGGTATTTTGGGGTGTACAACGATCGGGTGGCATATGAATCGTCTTGGATCCTCTTCACGATTCATGGTCGAAGCTCGGCGGGGCAACACCATCAGAATCTCTACCTCAGGGTACCTAACCCTGAGTTGACTAAGATCACAGAGTTACCGACAAAGGCTCCTGGTGGTCGCTTTCAGGCGGAAGAGTCACTTCACTAACTTAGAGACCCGCGGGGGAATCTTTCTAAGTTTAACGCTAGATACGACTCTTTGTGTCTATACTCCGTTTTCCGCCCCGATAGCAGGAGCCGTACGGGAGAGGTCCTTGCCGATTTATCATTCAATTATGGCTCAAGATTTATCAAAGCTGTACCAGCCAGCTCTGTCTAGCATCTGGGATCTTTCCATGTTCAGTGTGGAAGGTATTTGTTTGGGTACTGACACCTGCCATACCCAGTCAATAGAATACCGCTTTTGGCGGAATGAAAGACAAACATAGTAGTTCTTACTGGAGGCATCAGTGGTGTTAGGGAAGCCACGAGTTGACCGGAAAGAACACTTGCCTAGGGCTATGTATACTTATCATGTGGTAGCCCCTGCCGTAGAGTACAGGGTCGACTCTTAGGTAGGTACCTGACATCGGCACCTACCCCGTACTATGTTTATGTGAGTCGTTTCAAGGCTACAAGTAGCCTACAAGCCAGGATTTTGTGCTTGTTTACTACTCCATTCCCAACTTTTGAGGATCATAACTCAACACATTTCGTTTCCCCAAACCCAAATCGTCCAAGATGCCCCCTTTTCCACCATATGGCCTGCCTACATCCATCACGGACAAAGTGCCTAGAGAGGACATACTTCATTTCCTCAGCACAAAGTCTGATCCACTCTCGTAAGTGAAGATATTGTTCCTGTCTGGGAACCCTGTCTTGCATCGTACTAATGCAATAACATGTGAAACAGAGTGGATGAGTTCATCAGACGCGGGTGGAACACCCTGGAGGAATTCGTCGAGTGCCAGAGATGCATCATCGGACCTGATGGCCGCTTTACCAACTATGACAACCGCGCGCAGGCTTTGAGGTGGCAAGTCTGGAGGGACCGCCTTCGGGCCGATAGCCTAGAGCGCCGGAGAAGTCTACAGGAAGCGCAGGTAGCCCAGATGCTTCGCGACCTGCGCAGTCATGAGTCGGGCTAAGAACAAACAACGGAATGTGTCATGGGTGGGATTGAACTGGGCCTTGATCACTCTGCAGCCTCACATGTCAACACAACAAATGCCTGGAACGTTAACGACAACATCACCATTTTACCAATCCCCTGATCCGACCACATTCTCGAACCAGTCACCAGGGCTTTGTTATTATACCGCCAACACACACAATTGTCGTCAGGTTCATTTTCATTGTTGACATTGCTGTGATGGTCAATGTTACATTTGTTTACCACCTTTTCACGAAACATCCTTGGACATTTCTGTTAGACCGAATGCCCCTTAGAACGCCAATTCTGTTGAATTACCTTCAACCAAATTTCTTTTATTCAATTGATGATCTTGATCTTTATGCCATGTGTATAGTCTCATCTCTGATGCCACCCATGTTTTTCGCGGTCCGATACCCGCAGTGTGAAGTATGTCTTACGTGTAACTTTGATTTATGAATGAATTAATGCCTCCAGCTCTATGTAACCTCAAGACATTTACGCCGAGGTTGACATATCCTGTCATCCCTTGGTGAATACTACATGGAACATTACTCCGGTCTGACTGCGATGAAGAGTCCCATGATCGCACTAACTGTAGCCACCAGACCATATGAGTAGACAAGGAGTTCCCAGCACTGAGAGCGGATAAACGCATACATGGAAAAGGTTAAAATGCCAATTAAAGTTAAGCCTTTCTTACTGACGGGATCAGTACTGTCTCCGAGCCTCTGTAGGTTCACCTTGTCATCTTCTAATTCGCATGATGGTGTCTGGGAATACTATTGTCTTGAGACTATAGCCGTATTTCTCAGGTGGCCTTGGCGGGACTTTTTTTCTCAATAATGAAGGAGGTCGAGAGGACTAACACAATTCAACCACCATTTGAAGGCGAAATTTGGATTCATTGCAGCCAAGATAGCATTGAAACACCGCGCTATAGTTGCCATTCTTTCTACACGGCTGGAACGTCGAAATCCCATTCTGGTCACCGGTGGAAGTCTCATGGCCAACACGTACGAGTTGGGTCCAACAAACCCAGCCGGTGATAACACGACAAGTTGACACAACAAGCCAATAGCCTTGGTCAGATAACGTCGTGTCTGAAGGCTGTGGAGCCACGCTATTCTGGGAATAATCGACTGCTCGAAGTGAGCTATTGTGTTTATAAACTGTTAATATGGAGGGCGACTTGGCCTCTAGTACCAATCCTCCACAGTATCTTCCAGCATCACGAGTTACTCTGAACTTTGGAAATACCAAAATCTCCTCATAAACAACAAAGCTGTGGATGGAGTTGGCTACTTCATCATTATCCCTAGCCTTCATGGCCCAAGGTTTGCTACCGCCACTTCCTTCTCCTGTAATATGAGTCCCATCAATAAATTATTCACGGATATAAACATTGATCACAGGTCCACGTTCCCACTATAAAGCCCATTTGTTCCATGGAATCCTGTAGCTAGTGATTATCACAAGTATCCCCCTCCCGGAATCGACGGACGATACAGCATTTATCAAAACCCCTAGAGACTCCGGTACTAGGGGCTCAATGTCTCTGTCTGCCCCGGTCACCGCTCGACAATCCAAGCTGGTTGCCTGACAAGCAAGTTCTGGTGTTGCTCCCAAAGCCGTTACCGTTGGTCTCTCTGGTGTCGCTGTCGGAAGCACCGGCCTGTTCCTCAACGTCAGAACTGGACTAACGCGACCTCTCCCCGCTGTACACCACTTTACACTCGCGACCTGGGTAAAGGGCTAGATAGTGCGTCCATGATTGTTATTTTGGTGTTAAGGCGGGCAGCTAGACTTCCGGAAATGTGGCCACCGGCTGTGCGGTGCTCCGAACCAGCGGCTGACTCGCGTAGGTGGCTACAAGGGCAGCCAGGAAAGTGGACGTGAGGATGGGTGTAAAATCCGTGTCGCTGTCAGAGGAGCTAAAAACGGGGGACCCAGAAGATTCCGGATCGACGTCATGATCCCAGTCAGCGAAATCAGACGAATTAACAGAATAGTGAGAGTGAGTCGGCGAAGTGACCACACGATCGAAAGGGTGGGGTGATACCAATGGAGACGGCCCAGAGTGCAGCATCTCGGATGCATATTGATCGGTATCGTAATCTTCCAAAAGACCATACTCGTTGAGTTCATCGTCGTTGATGCCGACAAAAGCAGCAGATACACGGCGAATGGGAACAGGCGCCAGAATAGGGAGTGGAGTAGATTCCAGACGAGCCCCGGCACTGAAGATTCTAATCGCCGTTGCGTGAATCTCTTCGGCACGGATTGCGCGTACCAGAGTACAACCGTCGGGGCCCAAGAACATGGGCCAGTAACCGACGGGTAAGTCCCACTGCCTTCACGGCCCCCATCAGCGGAACCACCAGGTTTGTAGGGGCGACCCAAAAGATTGTGATGGCCATGAAACTGGCTATGTCGGGGCCCCACCTTATGGTTTCTGGCAAAGGGGTAACATGACTGCTGGGCATTGCCGATGGAGGGATCTTGAGAATTGCTTACTCCTTCGTTTTTAGATGTAGCGGCAAAAGAACACTCACGGTGTCCACGAGAGCAAGAAGAGCACATGGACAAACTCATTATGGCGACTCGAGTGATACTGAGGAGCCATTATGTGTTATTAACTATACTGTCACAGATTTAAGCAGTATGGTAATAATCAGGAGAGAGTTGATGTAAAGAATCTGTTATATCAGACGACTTCAGATAGCCAGAAACACCAGATCAACAAGTCCTATATATAATTGTTCCATTGGCTACCCCCATTAGTAACAGGGTTGCGATCTCGAGTTGCGGTATTGTAGGGCTAGGGCTCACAACAGATCTGATTGACGATCAGGTACTCACAAGTCCTTAGTGCAAACAGATAACTAGACTTGGCCTGATGAAAACTAGACAAGACAAGTCGTGATTGATGGCAAACAACGACAGAAAGGTATGGGCGCAGGGAAATATTGTGCTGGCCCGATTTATCCCACTCGCGCAGCTGTTTGAGATCTCGCCCTGGGAACCTTCAAAATAGACGGGTAACAATAGTCTTATTCTTAGATATAGACAGAGTATTTTGGGTGATGTGTGTCACGTGACGGCCGGTGCAGACCCGACTAGCGGCGGCCTAGCGATCAAGAGGCACATGTGGTTTCTCGTGGCAATGGATAACATAGGAGAAAGCTCCGTCATACTAGAAATGAGAACAGATGCTGTCGGAAGCGTCAGATCTCTTGAATGAAGCTAATAACCTCCCCTTCCCACGGTCTAGACTTGATCGGGAAGACAAAGTTACCACACCAAGGCCAGTTTCGTGGCACCGGCTCTCCACAGTGGCGGTCACTTAGAGTTCTGTGCTGATGTTCCGACTTCCCAACCGGAAGTCTAGACCTGGCGCGGTCCTGGCCACAAATTACTGTTCCACTGGTGACATATGGGTGAAATGACTACTTTGTGGTGAAGTGACGTCGCCATCGAGCTCACGATGCACAATACTCACCGTGAAATAAATTTACATGTTGGTGTATCCGATTTGGCGGGGTAGCCATCAAAACTACAAATACGACTGTCCCGCCCCCTAACGATTATGACCACATTAGGCAGTAGTACATCAAGTAACTGCTGTATTTCGAAGCAACCCACAAGATTCTGTCAATAGTATGTAAGCCAACTGCACAACTCGCCTTTTTCCAATCACCTATTACTCTGATCCATCTCGACTTTTTCCTGTGATATGCACGAAAACGTCTTTGATCCCCGCACTTCGACATATCCTACAGTCCCAAGGAAATATATGTATGCTTATTGTTGTCAATGTGCATTCCCAGTGCCTGTATTGTCCTGACAGCAACGGATTCCTCCAGTCCAAACACGTACTAACAGCTCTTCCTTATCAGCAGATTCTGATTCAAACTTCGTCTCCTCTCGCCAGATATCAACCTTCTTGAGAGTTTGACTCTCTGCATACATATACATTTTTCATCTCGACTTCCGGTATGCGGATACTGATGCTCTTAGCACCTTTTTTGGTCTGGCTGACCACCAGTCAAGCTACAGCTCCGTGGGGCGGTCTCACCGATGCGCCGGCAAGTTCGGGCGCGACACTAATAATGCGCAATTCTACATTGTCAACCACATCAACTCCCGGTGCTACTGTCCTCGCGGCCCACTTTGACGATAGCCTTGAGATTGCCCATGTACCAAGCTCTTCCAATCCTCGTCGCACCAGTCGGGGTCTACCTAACACAGCGCATCCGAATTCCAACTTGACCACCAACTCTTCTTATGCTTTTTGCAACGAACGTTCTCTCCTTTCTGAAGCAGTGCAAATCGGTGAGAGTTCCACAGTTACTATTGACTCACCAAGATGGTTCGATATGATGAGTCACGGTGACCAGGAGTTCTTGGCTCATAAAGATGCAATAGATGTTAAGGTGGCGAATTTGCCTGGTGATTATCGGCTGTTCAAGGTCGAAGAAGGAGTTCCCGGCCCAGCTCCGATCAACTCATCGATTTGGCTTGGCGCTAGCGGCATCAACGTTGACCCCGAAGCCCCCTGGCATATAGTCTCCGACGATGTCATCTCGTTTGGGTACACAGTCGAGAATAGGATCGAGCGTGGCGTGGTCATTCCCGTGGTCATTCACTCGCCTTCGGCGAAGATTATGTGGGCTGGCAAGGCTGTTGGGCACCCTCAGTTTGAGTATCGTGCCCTCGAAGATGACGCCTTGGAAATGAAGGTCTCTGGTCTTTCTCTTTTCGATGCCAAGAACCTAGTGGCCGAATGGACGAGAACGGAGTTCATTGTTACACCCGCCAGCTCATCGATTTCAAGTCCAGCCATCGAAAAGGTTCTGCACGCGGAGGTTGAAACTCATGGAGCCTTAACAGAAACTGGTCTCTTAACCTCCTCTTATTCGAATTCCAGCGCTCGGAAATTGAATCTCACTACTGCTGCTTCCACTTCCCTTGTCTCAGTCACCGGCCGATTCTCTGTTCGTCCCGTGAAAGATCTCACGTCGGAAATCCCTGATATTGAGATCCACATGGATGTTTCTGGCGATTACAGTGACTATGATTTTGAGCGAGAGACTATGCGTGCCTGGGCTAAGACGAAGAACTCTGACCCGTTCAAAGTCGATTTATTCTTCTCGCATTCTACTTCGGCTGGACTAGCCACACCTGCCGGACCTCTCACAGCCCTTTTGCAATGTGTGACATGTGGCTTCGCAGGTGACATCCAACTGGGCGCCAAATGGGATACCAAGGGTACGGGATCATTCAATATGTCTGCCATTGGGTTCGCTGCGACGACCTTGGTGGATCTGACTATTGAATCTACCTATCGCAAGGGCAGCACTGGGTTTGAATATGCCCTGGCTAGCTTTGCCCTGCCAAATATCAAGCTAGGGGATTACGCCATGCTCAAAATCAGTGTTGACGAGGTCATTGATGTGGCCATTACGGGCGCCCTCGGGAATGTTCGTACCCAGGCCGGTGCCCGGGTCACCGTCCCTGACCAAAGTATTGTCGGGATTGACATTGTCAAAGGGGTCAAAACGCCCAAAGTCACCAAAGGTTGGAAGGCCCCTGTTCTGGAGGTCTTTAGTCCTTCAGTTGTCAGCAACATGGAATTTAGCTCAATCTTTAAGCACACAATTACTGCAAAGGCTGAAATCGATTTCATCAGCGGAAGCCACACTTTGGCTCGTTGGACAGCAACTACGAAATGGGTGCTGCCGCAATTCAAGACTGGTGTCTCTGGGGAGGTGTCAAAAGGCTGCGATTTATGCAGTGATGGTGCTTCTGCTGCTTTGACCGGCGTCATGGAGGCTTCTGCTTCTTTTGCGGCATACTCCGATGTCACCATTGGCTTCGTGGGCTTGCCGACAGTCCCTATTGCCAACTATGAAACGACTCCGCTTTCTGTGGGCATTTGTGTCGGTACGGAGTACAAGTGTGGGAAGAAGACAACTGTCTAGTAGGGTTTCACCAGCAACAAGACCACACTCGAGAATTTACAGTCCAATCTACCTGATAAGGGGTCCAGCTGCTCAGCTGTCTTAAACTCTTCGATCTTTATTCCTTCTCTGTAGTCATTCACCATTTTTCAGGCTCGGCATGTGAATTGCTACCTTGGCGTCTACTTTAATTAGAATGCAAAAGTCATGTGTTGGCTATCAAGCCATAGACCCTCTCGCCAACTCAACAGTCTGTGTTTTCACACATTTCGAATGGTATGAACATGCGAATAATCATCACTTGTCCAGCCCAAGTAGGACTGATCACAGATTGTACATGGTTTCTACTTTTCAAAGTCACAATTTGACGTCTGACTGATGAGATCGTAGCGAGTAACTATACACACATGATGTAACACAAACGCCAGTTTACCGAAGTGTCGTGAGTACCGGATGTCACGGCTACACAGAGATCGCTCTTGTGACACCGCACATATTACCATGTCCCTTATTAATTGGGTAGTCAGATACTGTAATACGTATGTCCATGTTGTCGGACAAGAAACATTGCAACGAATTCCTTTACGGGCGATTGGCATGTTCATGGCGGGACGGCCTCGGACCCCAATCTTGGTGTTGCATGGCGACGTAAACTGCGAGAATTTCGGGTTGATTTATTTAGAGGGCTATCAACTCGTGTGCATTGCATTAGGCCTCTTGGTGACTTGTAGATTAAAGTATGTACACATACATAGGTTAAAGTATTGAGTGCTGTTATCAAAGTCACCCCAAACGCTGCTACCTAGGTCATGGCCAACAGTAGGGTTATCCACGGACATTGACCCCGCGTCACGTGATCAACAAAACTATTCACGGCCCACATAACCGCAGTTTGGTGCCAACATTGTCACATACGACCATAGCCTGCGGAAAATACGGGGTCCCGTCTGCTCCCCCATAGTCAAGCCACAGAGCGCTGGATTAGTAGTACGGTGGGTGACCACGTGCGAATACCCGGTGTTGTATGTTTTTTTTGTGTTCTTCTTGTTATTTTGTCGGGTCTTCTGAGAAGTGGCTGACTTGGTGTGAGCGGGGCCATCGCAGGGGTACCATGCTGGAGGTAGCAGCGAGTACTGTGGCTGAACAGCCACAGTTGCGTGAAGATTTTTTTAACAGCGATTTTTTTTTCAAAATTTTTTATTCATTACTCTCATGCAGGCTTAGCCTATGGAGAGACTTACAGGAATTACATACATAAGTGTGAAGATGTATCCTCCCGATTCTCCCTCCTCTCCTAGTTGAAGAACTTTTCGCAATCTATATGCATATACAGCCAGTTGAATAACAATACCCCTCCACACTGTCAGCCACATCACAGATCCTCTAGATCTCGCACTTGGTCGTTACTTTTTTGTAGAGGGGTCGTTGTTGTGCTATTGGCCGGGATTTCCTTGCTGTTGTGGGCGCGATTTCCTAATTGGTGCAATCGAGTTACTTTTTTTGTCTTACGTGATCTTATATTTGCTTTTGACGCTATCATCCCCCTTATTTCGGTCGCCTCAGCTTTTCTTCTCAAAATCTGCATTTTCGTCTGTCGGGTTTTTTAACGACGAGCTTTTGGTTCAGTTTAACAGACCACAAACTATGTCCATACACCTGTAGATGACCCAATAACAGCCACATCGATACACAAGGATACCGCACGAGAGCTAGGGTTAATCGAAGACAGGGTTTTAAGGTGCTTTCCGAAGATGCTGTAAGAGGGAGATGACCACTTCTTAATCACCTAAACCTGTCACTAGATGTCAATGTCCTCGTACCGCTGATAGCAGTTCGAACTTTGTTCAGTTCACACAACTATTTCTCCCCGTTGAGGTTTTCAACCCCGCAAGAGAGACTAGAAACCTTCCATCTGATCCTGCCTATGCGAGACCAAAAAAATAGGTGGCAAACCTGATGTAACCGTATATGATAAGGCATTTTGGTGGTCACTAACCTGCTGCTATATCACAGACACCTGCAAGTAAAAGGGTTTAACTAACACATTTCTAGTCTGCCTTTAATGATCGGCTGAAGTTGTTTCGTAGGAATCGTTCAAGGGAGGTAGACCGTAGTCCCGTTGCTTGTCTAGAAACCATGGCTGAAATGTGGGGTACAGCGAGGCTGTCTGCATAGTGTCCAAACGCCCCACCATCCCTTTATTGAGACGTCGTCTTGAACTTCATCATAAGGGGTTCTCTTATAAAGACTTCTGCTACGAATTGCCCCGACATTTCGGCTTTTGCTTCTGCAAACACATGTTTTGCGGATAGCGCTTTCCTTCTTTTTTCCAAATAGTTCTAATTCAATTGTCATAATGGAGGCACCCGCAGAAAAACCCCCACAGGCGCTGCTGCGCGATATATTCCGTGTCCGCAAAACCGTTAAACCCACGGAAGATGCCGACACCCTCTCCAAGTGTATGATAGAGCTTGTCCTCAGCTGCGCAAGCAAATTCGCTGCCACCTATGAAAACTGGCCACGCAAGGGATCAAAAGCATGGGAGGCCGTGTGCGAGGCCATTGGGCGCATGGATGATTTGGTGGATAGCAAGGGCGTCGTTATGCCACTGGAGTTAGAGCAATGTATCACGGCCATGGTCGAAGACGCTACGCGCGACAAAAAATGTACGTCATTTCCAGGGTCTTGAGAGTACAAGCCTCGACTACTAACATTTAACAATCAATGCAGCTGTATACCTCCCCCTGATCATTGACCGCCAGAACGCAGCTGTTTTGATCGACTGTAGATCGAGTAATGTCAGATTCCACACTTTCGAGCTGGACCCTCCCAACTGTGACGTTTACACGTCTTCCGGTCGTTCTGCCCGCGTCTATCCGGATGCTTCAGTAACGCTTCCGACAAATAGGATTATGACCCCCCGTGACAATCATGGACTGCGGGGTTCGATATGTTCATTTTTGGCCACCATGATCGCTGAAGATGGTGTTGGCACGGTCGCCACAAAGATGAAGAATGGTTCTGAGGTACAGGAGATTGCTGACACCCAATCATCGGTGATGATCGGAAAGGTGTTTGTATCTATGTTGCTGGGATATGGTAAGTCCGTAGCCCGCCCTACTATCAACAAGAACATCCAGCATGATGTGGTCGGAGATCCTGATGATTTCTTGTGGCGCCGTTCGCGCACCTTACTCGCCCTGAAGGTCTTGATACGTTTGATCCTCAAGGCAGAGTTAGGCCCTGCTGGTATCTCTGTGTACAAGAATTTCATGATCTTTTTGCAGGCTGAAAGTGCCCTTGGGACTGATCTGACTACCCTGAGCTCGGATCTTCTTAACTTGATTTCATGCTCCATTGCCCGCAAAGTCTACAAACGGGAGAAGCAAAGGGATAAGATCCCCTCCGGTATCAAGGCTAAGGTGGTCGAGACCCTTGACCTGTGTGAGCAGGAGTTGAAATCTCGTGTCGACACTGTCGTAGAAGCCAGTTCCCAGTTGGCAAGCTCTGAAGCCGTTGCTGATGCCACTGCGCTTACCGATATGGAGTTTTGGTTCTCCGAGTTAGACGGATACATCGAAAATTTGCGGTCCGGCGGGTGTGAGCAAGATGACCATTGGGAGGATCCTGAAGCAGTGCTCCCCGAGTTCTCTAGCATGACTTCTCCCGAGATCTTCGAGACAATTCCGGACAGTAAATTACCCACTGCTCTCCTCGTTTTCGAAAACTGGGTTCTTTCTTCGCCGCTGGCCAACAACCTCAAAGAGATCGACGTGTCCACAATTTTGCAATGGATGATCCATTACCAGCCCAGAGCAGAGGCTCTTTACAAGGAGGATCCCATCGGAATGTCCCGAATGCATTTGACCATGATGTCCATGTGGGTTGAGGTCGATCGCCGGACCATTTCCCAGTCTTCCTTGATCGAAGCATACTCGCCCTCATTTGACGAATCGTGGAAAGAACGCCTGCTGTTAGATGACCAAGCGGACTACACCATTTTGCATCAGATCGAGAAGTATATGGAAACACGCTTATCACAGACCCACCACGGTCTTGCCGAGGTCTGCGGTGAGCTTGGTATTGAGAACGGAATCCACGGTGCTATTTTTGAGGAAGATGAGACTTACAAGGAGCAAGAGGAGAAAGCTGCCGAGTACATCGCAGAACAGCAGGAGTTGAAGACTGCCGAATTCGAGCGACTCAAAGAGGAGCATTTAGCCTTGCTTCAGATCGTGCAAGAGAACCAGTGCGAGCATCGTCAAGTCACATGGAAGAACAAGCTCGGACACTTTATGACCGGTTTGAAGCATGTCACGCCTTGCTTGAGATGTGACACGGAGGAGCAGGCCAATGCCTTATCCATTGACGTCTACGAGGAGACCTTCCCACCAAAGGGTCCTGTCCGCAACGCTTTCATAGTCGCTTTGTCGCCACCCTCGTGGCTGGCACCATGGGTCGACTCTACTCTTGTCATCCACGGAATGTTGGGTTCCTCTATTTTGAAGAAAACTACGGCTAAGACCTACCTCGACAAGTTTATGGAAAGCCATGAGGCCTTCCCAGTTGTAGAGAGTCAGTTGACCCTGGCCTCGCGCAACCCGAATATCGCCGATACCCACTACGGCTCTGTCAAGGTTGGAATTTCGGTGATCAAGGATGTGCTTGTTGCACACGGACCCGAGTGGTCGTTCCATTCTTCGACGTTCGAGAAACGTATCGTGATCGATGAGAGGTCTCTGGAGGTGTCTACGGCTATCAATCGTAACACTCGCTTTGTCCTGGGTGGCGATTTTGAGCAAGTAGACAAGTATCTTATCCCCCGATTTGGTTCCTCTGAGGCCTCTATGCCGATGAACCCCAACAAGGCGATTGCCGATCGTGGCCAAGTCCCGAAGAGCCGGTTGCCAGAAGAGTTTCAGTATTCGCTGTTGATGCCTTATGGTAACAATATCCAATGGGGAAATATCTTGCTTCAGTTGGCTTCTCCTGTCATTGACCTCAACGAGCTTGAGAACCGTATTTTCGTGCTCCAGTGCCTGTATCGGACTGGCCCCCCAGGTGAGACATCTAGACGTTTGATCCACGAGCCAGTTGATCATGTGATGGCTCTCAATATCTTGACTGCCGTTGAGCAAGCCATCAGCCGGATCGCCGCCAACTGGTCGTGTACCGTGCACATGTCGGTCCTCATTGCTGTTACAACCCGCTTGGCCCATCTTCGTCACAAAACTCCCGATATTGCATCCAAGGCCATCAGTCTGCTGACTCGTATTCGTGGTATCTGTTATGGATGGTACCGTACGTTGGAGCAGCGCAGTCGCCACCACCTTTCCAACGAGGAAATTCGCCAGAACATGGCCAGTGCTGTTTTGTTGATGGCTGATACGTTTAGCTTGCCGTCATCTTTGCAGACAAAGCAGCTCGAGGAATCTGCGGCTGGCAACCAAGAGGCGATGGATTGGATCACTGATATGGTGTACGTTTCTGTTCTCTTAGAACAGGTCTCCGAGCACAGCAGCACGCGCGTTGGTATCACCATCCAGCAGCGTTGGAGCCGGACCAAGCTTCGTGTTTTCACCAACCCGCTCTTCTATGAGGCTGAAAATCTCGGAGATTGCCTGTCTGCTGCCGTCACCAAGTATTGGCCAAAGTTCGCTTCTACCGAGCCGTGGGAGATTCGTCAGCCTTCTGAGCCCATCATGTTTGTGAACAACTCGGAGGATTGTGAAGTTGTCATCGATACCCTGTTCGGAAAGTTCCGTGTTAACGGCAAAGAGGTCAACGGTCTGCCTTCGGAAATTCGTCGTGATGAGGTCTTCACTACCATCTGTGGCAGAGGCGATCACGATGTTGTACCGTCGTCATTGTCCTCTGACGGTTACAGCCTCATGCTGCGTGAATCCGTCGACAATCAGCAGGTTCACCTCAGTGGTAAACTGAGACAGTATGACGAAGTCTCAGTTGCTAGCATGGCGCTCGTCTCACCTGACGGAACTAAATGGGAGCTTCTCCCACCCTCTCTATTCTCAGGCCAGTTGCCATCTAGCTTGATCACCAAGATGACGCACTGGTACAACGAGGAGGCAACCGTCATCCAAGTTCGCCCCATCGACAAAGTAATCACTTCTGAGTTTGCTGGATGGACCTTGGCACGCAATGAGTCTGGGGCATGGACGGCTACTTGCGGAGATCAGACACTGTTCCCGATGGGCCCAGCAAGATCTGATATCATTCGCATGTTGCGTCCTTTAGAGCGCGATGAGGATCATATTGAAGTTGTTAGAATGTCGCGCCCCCCTGGTGTCCACGTCAAGCTTTTGCGCTACAACGTTTCTTTCGAGCTCGAGAATGGAGGTTCGACATTCCGCAGTACTCAATTCATTGGTTTCAAGTTTGGAGATCAGCCTGAGAATCTTGGCACTCTTCTTAGCCTGAGAAGCAAGCTCATTCTCCGAAGCGAACGCGATTCTCGTGTTGTCAAGGTGTTAGTGCCTGATGGAAAACTGGTTGCACTTGAAGATGACGAACAAGGACTCTTCGGCTGGCGCATTAAGCCTGATCGCAACTTCAAGCTCCACTCTTTCGACGTGGATACGTCGCTCGGCCGTCTTGTTGGTAACGACACCATGGAGTCCAAGGCTTTCTTGGCTTATCTCCATGCTTACACTACCACCGAGTGTTCTCCGGATCCTCTGACGGGCGTCACGGGTACTGAGCGTGCTCTGGAGATTCTTCAGTCCGCCTCCGCCATGTCTGCTACTCATCTGTCAGACCAAGCTCAACTGACTTTACTCAGAATTCTTGAATTGGCACCGGTCCGAACCTACCACCCTCAGCATGAAGGTCTCATTCAGGAGGTTGTTTGGCATGAGGATATCTCCGAATTCAACCAGCATGATGGACTTGCGTTGGCTGTAGTGGCCATCGGTAAGAATGTGTCGAAGCCCATTCTCTCCGAGCCACAGCGCTCAAAGCTGAAGTACCGTGGTAACATCGAGTTGGCTGAACGCGCTACTTTGCGTTCGGTTCAATACAACGCTACTGGCTTTGGTGCTTCTCGGTTTGGCCTCACAGCCGAGGATGTGCCCTTGGAATGTAGATACAAGGCTGGTGACGAGGTGTTCCTTCAATTGTCGCAGAGCATTGCAAATCGTCAACTTTGTGCATGGGTTATGAATTCCCCTGACACGGTCGCTGATTTCAAGGCCCAACTAGCTGCATTGGAGAATATTCGGGCATTTAAACCGTCGGAGGCCAAGGCATTCTCCAAGTTCAGTTACTCCGGTCTTTGTGTTCGTCGTCCAGACGAGGAATACATGATGGATATCCTTCAGTTGTTTTATTACATCCGCAATCGGCCCGGTCAGCTGTCCAAGAGAACCACCTCATTCATTCTGTTGATTCTCGCAATGGCTGCACAGCCTGAACCGAAGGAGGACTTGATTAGATTCTTGGTGATGTGTTGGGTCAAGCCCACTGTTGTTCCCAGTGTGCCGGCGACATTCGACAAAGCCATCAACCCCAGTATTCACAAAGCGCCGACATTTGCTGAATTGTCAGACGTAATTACGAAGCTCGGCAACAATCGCGGAAAGTTCGCTGGCAAAATGTCGCCTCAAGAGTTAATGGGTCGTACGTGGAGGTGTGCGAAGCCTTGGGTCACCAAGTTACACGCGACATGGAACAGTCCCCAGTTCGACGCTGCCAATGGAGTTGTCCGAGAGAAGGCGGACAGATGGTTCGATGTGGCTACATTGACCGAGATGTTCCGTCAGCAACAGGAAAGCTGGATGTACACTGAGAATATGATGAAATGGATTGATTCAGCTGTGGACAAGGTTGAAGAGGCTTGCCGGTCCGTCCAACTGATTACTATTCCCCCCAACTTTGACGAACCATGGGAAAATGTTGAATCTCCTGCTTTTGTGTGGAACAACTCCGAAGCCGCTACGGATATCTTTACCATCAATGAACCTCCAAAGTCTAACGCGATTCTGAAGGACATGGAGAAATTGATTCCGCGCACTCAGAAGTATCAGGCCCATCAAGCCGGCATGAAGGCATTGGGAAGCTCCACAGCGGAAAGCCGTTTCAACAGCCTGATGGAAGAATTGGTTGCTCAGGCGGCCACAGAGAGACATCGGGAATATGTCAATCGTCTCAAGGAAAGCCAGGCGATCAGTGAGAGTGCTATATCGGAGTCCGTTCCCGTTTTCGGCGATGAAATGCAACTCTTGGGTCTTCTGCAGTCCTCGTTCGGTCGGTTGGGCGACGCTGAAATTGATAGTGTCAACGCCTTAGTCGCTTCGCGCACTGAACTTGTCCAGAAGATGGAAAGTTTCCTCTTGGAGCTTTACGGAGCCTCCTTCGCACCTTCTTCGTTGTCTTCACACTACGCCAAAACCTTCCACCGGTTCCACAGCCCAATGTACATCCTCTCACGTCTTTCTCGTGCCGCGAACGAGGATATTCTACTGTCCACCACCTGGAAGAAGGCCATTTGCTTGTACGGCCAAGCCTTGACACTTTTACAGCGGGCCAATCGCATGCGCTCTGTTGTAGATGTGACCACTAACGACCAAGCTGCGCTGTTGTCCGAGTTATTGAACCCTGGCCACACGTCATGGTCCCCATTCGAACAGGCTGACTCTCTGTTGATCGAGCTTGAGTCGAACCTCATGATCCGTGATGTTCAGCAGACCGTGACTAGTCTTATGACTGCACCACCCGGCGAGAAGAACTGTGTTACTCAGTTGAACATGGGTGAAGGAAAATCGTCGGTCATTGTCCCCGTGGCGTCTTGCATTCTTGCCGATGGAAAGCGGATGGTTGTCATTGTTGTAGGCAAGCCTCAACTTCCCCAGATGCGTCAGGGACTACTCTCCAAGTTGGGTAACATGGTAAGCCGTCGTGTGTACCAACTGCCATACGCCCGTGACCGTGAACCTGGTGTTAAGGATCTCGAGCTCATTGAGGAAATGCTGGCTGAATGCCAAACCACCGGCGGTGTACTTTTGATGCAACCCGAACATTTGCTTTCCCTGAAGTTGGCAGGTGTTGAAGCTGTCCTGGATCCCAAGCGCCAAGATATTGGCAAAGTCCTTTACCGTATTCAGCAGTTCATGCACGACAACTCGCGTTTCCTGGTCGATGAAAGTGACGAGAACTTCAGTGTCAAGTTTGAGCTTGTCTACACCATTGGAACCCAACAACCTATCGATGGTACCCCAACTCGTTGGACTACCTTACAGGAAATCTTCAACCGTGTGCCAACACACATGCGCAAGGTCCAACAACAGTACCCCGATGACGTTGAGATTCTCGGTGTTATGGAGGGTCAATTCCCCCGTGTACGCATCCTGAATGAGAAGGCTTTTACTCTGTTCATGAAGGAGCTCTCTGATGATGTTTGCAGCGGCTTCTTGAAGGGATTCCCCATCACGTCGCTCCCTGAGGATATTCGCCGCAACGTCTATGACTTCATCACCAAAACTGACGTCACTGATACTGATGTCGACCTCATCTTCGACCATCTTAACAAGAACGGTTGGACAGGAGAAAGCCAGAACATTTTGTTGCTCTTGCGAGGCCTGATTGCTATCGGTGTTTTGCGGTTCATTTTCATGAACAAACGCTGGAGAGTCGACTATGGTCTTGACGACACTCGTAACCCTCCCACCCGGTTGGCGGTCCCATACCGTGCCAAGGATGCTCCTGCCGCTCGCGCGGAGTTTAGTCACCCAGATTCGGCCCTAGCTTTAACGTTCTTGAGTTACTACTACAGCGGCCTGACTGACAGCCAGATCTTTGAGTGCCTCAACCACATGAAGATGCTTGGTCGTGCCCCTATCGAGTATGGCCTGTGGACAGCCTCTTTGCCCAGTTTGCCAGCAGAGTTCCGCGATTATTCTGGTATCAACCTTGAGGACCGCCAGCAGTGCATTGAGGTGCTTTTCCCGCACCTCAAGTATTGCAAGGCTGCTATTGACTACTTCCTCTCCCAGATCGTCTTCCCCAAGGAGATGCGCGAGTTCCCACAACGTGTGTCTGCTTCTGGATGGGATCTTGCGGAGGTCAAGCCACACCCGACTACTGGATTCAGCGGTACGAATGACGCCCGTGACCATTTGCCATTGAGTATTCACCAAGAAGACCTTGATGAGTTAAAGGGCACCAATGCCCTAGTCATTGGTCACATGCTGAACCCGACTACCAAGGTTGAAATGATCCCCTCGCGGCCGTTGGGAAGTGAACTTAGCGATGCAGATGTCCTGTTGGACCTTGTTATCTCTTTGAAACCTGCCGTGCGTGTTATTCTCGATGTCGGTGCGCAGATTTTGGAGTCCACTAATCTTCAGGTTGCGCAATCTTGGTTAGCCAAGATTGGTTCGTCTGCGGGTGGTCCCAACGATGTTGAGGGCGTGGTCTACTTCAACGATAATGATCAGCTCATGGTCTTGGATCGCCGGGGTATCTCTGAGTCTCTGCAGGTCTCGCATTTGGCGTCACGCATGGACAAGTGCTTGGTGTTCCTGGATGAGGCCCATACCCGCGGTACTGATCTCAAACTGCCAAAGGACTACCGTGCAGCTGTCACGCTTGGAAAGGGTCTCACAAAGGATCGGTTGGCACAGGGTAAGTCACTTTCTTTTCCCATCACTAACATTTACTAACTGCTTTATTATAGCCTGCATGAGAATGCGTAAGCTCGGTCAAGGCCAAACCGTCGTGTTCTGCGTACCGCTCGAGATTCAGAACAAGATCATGGCAGTTCGCCAAGACGCCTCTTCCACCCGGCCAATCAGTGCTCAGGACGTTGTTCTCTGGTCCATCACTGAAACCTGGACTCACACAGCGCTGAGCATCCCTCTCTGGGCCCAACAAGGTCTCCGTTACGACCATGCTCGTAGCATCTACGAGCAGTTGGAGCCAGGTGCTCCGCTGGATCCGTATACTGCCGAGCAGTTGGTTGAGCCAGAGGCGCAGACTTTGGCGCAGCGCTACAAGACTGAAAAACGGGATCCGCAACGCCACCCACTTTCCCTCCCGGGTATCAATACTCCCCTCGATCACCCAATCTTCAAGCATGCCGATTCTTTCCACCAGGGCAGTGCCAAGCACGCATCCCTTAACGAAGAACAGGAGCGTGAATTGGCGCCTGAGACTGAGGCTGAACGTGAGGTTCAGAAGCCTGTATCGCATGGCGCCGCTAAGCCCAACTTAGATCCGTACCTAGTTGAGTTCGTGGAGAGTGGGTTCCTATCGCCAGATGCTAATGTTATGGTGTTCTGGAAGGCTCTTACACAAACTTCAGCCTTGGAGGGAATTGATGCTGGAACTCTGCCCGGTAAGCTTTTGGTCACCAGGGACTTCAAGCATACGGTCAGTCGGACGGCACAGTTGGGCAAGTACATTGATCTGTATATACGCCCGGTGCAGTGGGTGTTAGTCGGCCGCGATGAGACAGGGGCCACGAAGTCCATGATTGCCATCAGTCCCTTTGAGGCTGATAGTTTGTACGATCAAGTACGGAAGTCGCCGTACGTGTCCATGCACCTTTACGCGCCACGGGTCAACGAACAGTACCCTAAGCTTGAAAGTCTCGCGCTGTATGTCGTGGCTGGTCAGAAGTACGACAACCAAGATATATACAACTTGGACCCAGAACTGTCTTCTGAGTCGACACAGCTGCATCGGTCTCTGGTTCGGGAGCTCAACCTCTTTGCTGGGCAACTCTACCTCAGGGACTACCCGGAGTATATCGCACTATGCGATTACATGCACATCCGTCATTCTGAGACGCCCGATACTTGTCTGACGAATGTCACCGGCTTCATCATTGACGGTGCCGATGCCCCGCCTGACAGAGACGGATTCCAGACCAGTCCAGTTCCCATGGTCCAAAAGCTGATGATGATTCGCCGCGGTGAAACCAAGATTGGTGGAACTCACATGGCGACGTTGCTGGCCGGTGGCACACTCAGCAAGGAAGCCTTCTCCTCCAGAGAGGAGGTCCGCTGGGCTATCAAAGAAGCTGTCGAGGAGGTCGAGGAAGAGGATGACGAGGTTGACCCGGAGCTCTACCTCCCTACCTTCGGGGCCGAGGTTATTGAATTTGGTGGACGTAATGGTCGCAGCGATGCCGATGCTTCGGGTTGGGGTGGTAATGGTGGCGGGGATGGTGGTTTCGCATCTGGTTGGGGAGATGGCGAGGATGCCGGTCAAGATAGCGGTGATGCATCTGGTTGGGGCGGCGGTGAAGCGTCCGGCTGGGGCGGCGGTGAAGCGTCCGGTTGGGGTGGCGGTGAAGCGTCCGGCTGGGGTGACAATGGCGCGTCTGCTCAAACAGGCGAAGAGACAACTGGTTGGGGCGAGGATACTGCATCTGGTTGGAATCAGGATGGATCGGACAGTGGCGTGAAGAACGAGTCTTGGGGGGGCGACTGGGAAGGCGGAAACCATGATGACGTTGATGAGAACGATGAGGGTAACGGGGTCAGCTTAGCTGATGCGTGGTAGTTTAAGAAGGATTATTGTTAGTTGGTGAAATCAAAGATTAAACATGCATACAGAAATTTGTACTTGTAAATATCAACGATGTCATGTTGTTGGCACGAGAATATGGATGTAAGATTGTACCGGTTTCGGTTAGGGTTGGGGTTTCTGCATGGCAGATGTTGTAACCTTATGATCACTAATATCATTATAACCGATGACAGAGACCAAAGCATCTATCTTTTTGGCACCGCGGTACTCGCATGTCCCCCTCACTTCGGCATGCAGCTAATGCTGGGAAAAGGCTGTTCTCTGCTCCTCATGGGGAATGCCGCGAGAAAGGGCGATGATGTCTGTCAAGTGTAGAGGGGAGAGTAAGAATAGATTTTCCGTGTGATCTTCGAGTGCTCGATCTTCAGGATTGCGAGGATTAAAGCGTCTCAGTTGATAGGGGCTGAGTAACACGCGGCCGTGGCACCGAGCTTCCACTTCTACTAAAGTGTTAATACTGTTGAGGTCACTATTCTTGGTTGTAGCGACGGAACCAATCCGCAAACATACCGAAGTGAAGCAGGAGACCAAGTAATCGCTGGGTCTGTTGTTACACTGTCCGGCTTCTCGGGCTAGAGATCAAGGCAGCTTAGTATCTAGCAAGGCGTTCGACGGGCCAGCGTATGTGATAGGGAGATAATACCTCGATGCCGAGCCTATATAACCTTTGATTGCTGGCCGTCTTTCCAAAACAGATGCCAACGTGGTACATGTAACGTTCGAGAAGATGGGCTAGTCTTTGTATTGCAAGGGTTGGCACGAAGGGTGGTGGCCAGTTCTTAGCCAATCAGATTCCATGATATTGTCTGTTGGGGTTGAACCGACGTGGCTGTGAGTGTGTGTCGTGTTATGTCGGTGCGAGGAGTCAGAGTTATGTCTTCGTCTACCTTCAGTTGATGATAACGAGACGCAGACCATGACGAATGCTTTTGGGGGCCATCGAAGCGCCCTTTGAGCCCTGCCAACGGAATGGCTAGGGTGCATCTCCATAGACCTTGCCAGTCTCTCAACTTCATCGAAGCCCCGGGATACTTAGACAGCAGTACTCAAACGATGGAACAGAACATGTGGGTTGCTATTGTCACCAAAGACCTGTGAGTCTACTGTCCGGATAGTGTTGTCGGGTTTGCAGATTGTGGCTCGCAGCGTGGCTTGGGGTGCCATGGATCGCTGTGAAACAGAGGGCAGTAGTGAAAGAATCCAGAATGGAGAGAAAAGAGGCGTGGAGTAATACATGAAAGCGGAAGTTAGAGGTATACGGATATGGAGCTGCCGAGGTGGCTGATAGCTACATTCGGACATTGGAGGTGTCGAGCAGGATGTTGTCAGGGCAGGCATTGTAGCCGAAATTTACAGGTCTATTGAGTAACACAACAAACGGTGTTGCTACTAAATCGTGTGATCGGGGTTGTTCGGGTCCGTCTGGTTGAGCTATTTCCGGAGGGTCCTTGATATTAGTATTGTAACCTGGACAAACGGGACAAAGCCAGGCATGACTTGACAGATGACAGAGAACCTTTCTGGAAGATACGAACCGTCGACTATCGCATCTGGACAATATGTAAGACTCGTGTGGATGACGCAGGCTCCCCACTTGCTACCGCCGGCTCAAGATACAAAATGTGTTCACGTGCAAGGTCTTTGTTTGACGTCACTCACAAACCAATCGATTCAATTTAACACCTGCTAACCAAAGTTCCATGATACAATCACCCCGAGCGGGATCCAAGGGCAACCGACGGAATGGCACTTCTCAAAAGCGCCCAAACTCTTAATTAGACTACACTGTTGCCACTATGGGGGACAACATGAGCCTGGGAGATCTCGTCATGCTCGGTGTCAAACAGAGGATCTTTACCCCCGGGGGGGATCATTGAGGCCACCCAACAGCGTAGCTTGTGCTGCCTCAAGATCAGCTTCGAACTGGGACAAAGTACTATTAAACCTGTCCATCACAGCACTAAGGGTAGCTTGCCAGCAGCGCCAGCAATCGTGCTCAGCCGAAGTGTTGCTCCGACTGAAACACTCCTTTTTACGGTGAATCCATCGACCGTTCACCCAAATCCATTCCGAATGGGCGAAAACAGGTGTCCTGGAGACGACTATTAGTCGAGAGCCTGATTGGGGAACTGATAGATGCTTACCGGCCGGCAAAAAATAAAGAAGGCAGCTGTGTGCGGTTGCATGGAGTGCGTGGCATAATAATAGGAGACTTGTGACTGTCACTGTTGGGTGGTATAGGCATTGTAACAAATCTGGCGATGGGCGGCTATGGTAAAAAGTGGATGGAATTTATTTGATGGATCGTTTGGGAAACTCTGATGGCCAAAAAGACGAGCGCCTTGTTGATAGAGGTTGGATGGAGAAAGAAAAACAGCCTTGCTGAAAGAGGTTGTGTACAGAAAGTACATTATGGCTGTGGGTCACCAGTCAATTTACAAGGCAACCAATTAGAAGCCAGTTTGGGCCTATAAATCATGTGGTCAGGGCCTGCAAAGCCCAACACACCAGTGTCTCTCTTCCTTTATATGAGTGGGTTGTGCATGTCCATACATACACAAGGAAGGAACACTAACCTATAAGCAGGCGCCCCCCCATAGTAGTGGCCTACGCAGCATACTTTCCAAATATCATAGGTCCACAGTTGAATCAGTATTTGTATGTTCGGCACGTAGGAGTTACTGCAAGGGCAAATCTCGTTTTAGTTTGTCATACCTACTGCTCATCGACGAACTTTCATTGTGACTACAAATGGGATTCTATCCTCGGTATTATCTCGACCCGTCGCTTCCGTTTACTAATGTGTCTGTGAATCGATTGATACCGTTGAATCCAACCATGGCAGGTTTTGCAAAACAATCAATAGCAACGTAGACTACAAACATGTCACAGCCACCTCTTTCCTCGGACGACGTCTGAGGTATTACTCCTTTCAGAAGGTGATCTGCCGACGTGATCCTTGGCATGACCGCTGTGGCTGGCTAGGGTTCACATAACCCTACAGATGGCCATCTGTGTTCGTGTTTATTGAAGTGGATATTACCAAGTATATTTGGGTTCGTCACGGATGTATATCCAACCAAAGTAGGCTCCAATAGTCACTGCGAACCAAAAAAGAAGGGACGCTAGCGAAAGGGACTTTCGGTGTTCTTGAAACTATAACTGATTAGCCGCACACAAGGGTGTACATTCGAATTGGCACAACAAATCATGTCTGGAGAACGTTGAAAGCCACTGACCCGGTGTTCAGTACTCACTGAATCAAAACATGGGAAACGATACCGTTGTATAAGTAGATAAAAACGTACAATGCCGACACAAAATATTGTCTCCCTCGAGCCACGTAGTATTGTTGCGTCTCTTCTTTCCGCGGCGGTAACCATCGTCGCCATCAACATCGCAGAAAAGCCTCCCTGGCTAACTAGCATCAGGGATATGAGCGCACCTACAGTCACAGATGTCCCAGCCAGCGTTGAGCCTGTGGTCATGCTGGGAGGCCAAATTTCGTGTTGATTTCCTTGTAAGCTATCTACCAGCAGCCATTTTTCATCGAACATGAAACCGGGCTCTTCATAAATCCACAACAGGAAAGATATGTTTTCACAGCTGCCTCAGGGTCCTTTCCCACAGTGTTATTAGGGCATACAAGTTTGGCAAGTTGACTTTTGGAGCCACAAAGGGTACTAACTCGTCACACAAGTACCTGCTTCATCAGACGACGTCTCGGTTATTACCGCTTTGGGCAGATGATCCAGGGAGTCGATCAGGGTTTATATAACCCTATACCTTTCACGCCCCCCCATAACCTGAAAGGGCAGGAACAGGAGGTAGAGGAATTGTTCGTAGCGTGAACGATGCCTTAGTCGTGGGGCGTTTTTAAAGTTTCCGCAGATGACTATCGAGTTCAAACTGTCATTGTTGTCGCCCAAAAGCCTTGGATCGACATCTATAGTCCATGATCAATTTTGAATGGCGGAAGTGTCCCAGTTTGATATCAGAATGTAGTTAATACATCGTCATAGCCTGATCTAGACAGTTGTTGGGTCACGGAAACTACTTCTTGGAGATAAAGCCACCACAAAGTTCAATAAAAAACCTGGTGACGCCACACACATCAATCTAGAGAGCCCTGACTTGTGCCTTCCCAAAACAAAAGCGCCACTCGGGTCGTCTTTGGTGCTCATAAATACCCCCTTGTTGAACTCATTTTTCGTTTGAATATTTCTTTCTCTTCTTCTACCACATTTTGTCAAGTTTCCCATCTGCCTAATTCTTTGAGGGCAGCCTTTCCATTGACGTTGAATTTTGTTTTAACGAATCAAAGAAGTATGTATTAACAGCCTAACTGTTGTATTCAATGGTCGTTAACCTAACTATCTAGTCTGCTACAATCAAAATGGGTGGCAAAAAGAATATCGAGCTTTCCAACCGCGACGGCCCCCTCAGGTAAGCCCGCACACATACACCTTCTCGAATTGAACAGTCATCTAATTTATCTTCCATAGCGGGGTTGAATACGCCATCCGGGCAAACGGGACTCTGTTGGCCTTTGCATGGCACAACCTGAGGAACTTCGACAGCGATTGGGAAAGAAGGGGCCGCGAGTTGGCCGCGGAGAGGGCCAAAAAGGCCTTTTCGCGTCGTGTCAAGGCCCGGCGGATTGCCATGATGAAATGGTAATTGAATAGAACGTAATGAAAAAGGACATCCATGGTTTCGCAACCTATATTTGAATTTCATAACCTTGCCGTCTCTTGTGTGTGTATACCTCATGATGGGTCATCCGAAGGGTATGGCTGTTACGAACTGAAGGCCTCGATGGAATGGAGCATCAAATTGGGGCTAGGTTAACTCTGAAGGAAAGAAGCCACTCTGAGTGAATGAGATATCTGCATCTCATAGCAATACTCTCGATTTTGCTAGTTTGTTTGAGCCCCGAAAAACGCTTTGCTATCTCCTGGCGTTCAAATAGATGTTCGATGCCCCCCGAATCTGGCCTCAGCCCCGGTCGCATGGTAGGCTCACACAGATCGTGAATTTCGCAACCGATGGCACAAATTTCTCTTCGCTACAGCAATTACAAATTCATTGTCAAATGTTGTCGGCCCATGACTTTATTTCGTACTAATTCGAGGCTTTCATGTCATCAATGTGCTTACTTCTTGGATAATTCACTTGTGGCTGTTCTATAGCTGCTACCTCATGTTTAGTTATAACGAAGTGACTATTTTAGACGGGCCGGGATTAAGGGGGATGCACGATACCACATGCTGTGTGTCCCCGAATATATGTCGGATCTATCACTAATGATATGGACATGTTTGGAATACGGCCCACCAGTTTAATCCCCCCCAAACCCGAATCCCCCATCGTCGACACTTCAAGAAGGTCATATGTCCCTTTTAAACCTCCAAATATCAATGGCGCCGTCATTCTAATCCGCATTATAAAATGTCCTGATGTGGGCCTTTCGTACGTTGTTGGTGGATCTCGACCATGCATCACACCGATGATGGGTATGCCGACAATAGACCCAGAGTGATCTCTACGGCCTGTGGGTATGACGAAGTAAACCAGCGCCCAATCTACAGGGAGCCCAGATACTGTGTTGGCCATGTTGCCACTGATACCTGGTAACATAAAATAAACACAGCGATGTTAGTCGCAGCGCGTGATGGTATGTCGCAGACGGCGAACAATGAATAGCTTCACCGGTACCCACATCAGCCGGAGGCATTCCATCCGCTGGTCATGACACAGAGGAGTCTCTTCCAACAACATCAGGCAACACAGAACGAAGCTCTGCAAATACCGTGGTATCCTCAGGAGTCTGGCCATCATTGCTGACAGTTTACAATCTTACTAGACAATCACTCTGCGCAGCACGACTAACAAATGAAGGCTTACCCGGACAGAGGGAGGCTAGATTCGGGGGATGAGAATCGCGCCCGAGAGGACGGAGGAGAGGCTTTCAGAGCAAAAGTAGGGAAGACTATAATCCCAGGGTTTAGCACATATACCGTCCAGAAGAGGCCACAGCTACAGGAGAGACACAGGCTTTGGAGGATAACGGAGCAGGGCATGTTCGAGCGGGGTACATAGACGAAGTCCTTCACCGAGGTTATCAGCAAACAGCACAATCTAGAAGGAAGATGCGTTGACTAGAAGTTGTGGAGATGTTCCGTGGAATGACTTGTCTATGGGGGTCATTTACGGTATTGGTAGATTACGACAACGCTATTGCGGGTCTCTTGTGCGATTGTGACTATTTCTACGGAGAAGCCGTCCTTCAATGGCGGTCCCTCGCATTGCTCTGATTGACAGAAGAAAGAGCAAACAAAAGAGCCATGTCGATTTGCTACCTTGCCGATGCACAGAGCTCTACGAGATCTCACCAGTTTACGTGCATGCCGCTGCTCCGGATAGTTGGCATGTTGTTAGCAAGCCGTTCCGGGCAACGAGGTGGAAGCCTGGCACAATAGGATGTCAGCCTTTACCAGATGATGTTGTCTGTTTGCGATGTCTGCTTTTACCGGTTTGGAGACAAATGCCTACTGAAATTAAGCGTTGATGGCCAGAGACCTTGAGCACAATGGGCAACGGAGCCACGTGTCCACTCGTCGTCCGACGATTACGCTGTTCTAAGAAAGGAGGGTCAGTAGCTACAACAAATGTCCATATCAACAAAACATAAGCGAGACTGTTCCTTGCTGGTGTACTACTCAAAGTATTCGCGCCCCATATATAAAGGTCTCTCATACGCCGTATGGCCTGCTGGCTGTAAATGTGATGAACTGATTAAATGATATGAATATGAATGTATTAACAAACGAAAGAGAGTTGAATGGAGCTGACTACCCAATAACTATCCTGATACCATCATGAACCCAAACAACTTCAAGTAAGGTCCTCCTGCATCAGCATCTGTACCATGAGCCCTATAACCCGCAAGAATAGGACGCAACACCAAGCCTCCAGTTCAAATTACCCTCCTTCCAATTGAATACACTCGCTGATCAGTACATGAAAATTCCCCATCCACCATGGACAACCGGTCAGGACACACACAGCAGGGCCGCTATAAGCAGGAAGCGGACCCGCTCAACGCCCTTGTTCGTTGTATTCACTGACAGCCGTGGGGAACGAATTCGCTATCTAGCGGGCCGCCGTGTTGCCGTTGGTGGCACCATTGGTTGTACCATTGGACGCACCGGCCTGCGGCTCCGGGCCATAGACTGCGCTCCAACCGCAACGCGCGCAAGAAAAAGTGCTGGTGGCCGTGCGATTGACAATTTCCGAGCCCTGGGCGTTGTTCGTGGCTCCTCCGGCGTTGCTGTTAGAAGCAGTGGTCTGCGACTGCCAGCTGGACTGGGCTCTGTTGCCACAGCGCGGGCAATAGAACACGGGAACGGGCGGGGTATTGTCAATGTTGCCATAGTGGTTAGGGACTGTAGGTCCACCGTTGGTGTTTTGGCCATTGCCGGGATGCTGCCCAGTACCATTGACTGACTGGCCTAAGCTACTGGGAAAGTAGAACGGCGTACGCGTAGGCCAGCGATGCTCTCCGCCTGAAGGGCCCAGACCCACATAATCAGAAAATCCATAGGGCCGGCCCCAAGGAGAGTACATGCTACCATAAGGGCTCGTGTAGTGAGGCATCATCGGATTGCCGTAGGTGACCGTGACAAAAGGACAGCCGAACTCATGAACACTGCCGATAGAGCGTCTGCGCAAATCACTGGACCGGAGATGTCCCGTCGAAACACGACATGAACACCCGGGATGTCCACAGCAGCTGTAAGAAACCGTGAACCGAGTCATTTTATCGACAAACAAACACTAATAAATAATTATATATCATTAGCCTGATGATCATACATCGCAATATTGATGAAACACTCACAAGGTCCTGCGGGAAACAGGTAGCTATCGTTGGTTTGATGAAGGCTTTTCAAGACCAGTTTTTGTCGATGGAGAATAAGAAGAAGAAGAAAATTGGAGTTTACCCGACACAAGGCAGCCTTTTATGTCCAAAGTCCAAAAAGCTGGATTAGGAAGTAGACCTTCAGGGTATGTAGGTGCCTTCCTCCTTTGCCCAAAACAAAACGTATGTACGTACCTACATTTGTGTCTGTATACTGCCTGGTAATACAACCAGTTTAGCTAGCCTCTATATTAGACCCCCCCTTTGGCGATTCAGGTACCAAAGGCATTCTCTCTCGGAAGTTGCGTCACAACAAAAACATACCCAGTGTAAAGTCCTCTGTCGAGGTAGAACCAATCATCGCTAGAATACTAGAATATTCTGTCATATTTAGTAAAACGGCGGGGTATCGCTCTTCCACAGCAATCTATATCTTGGAACAAAACGTTCAAATGACATTCGAGGGTGTCTAATACCTGTCGATGGCACAATCAATCTGTCAGATTGTACCCTCCGGAGATTTAGGTTAGGGGTCCGGGTTCTGCATAGCAGATGTTACAACCTTACGATCACAGATACCACTACAACCAACAACAAGAACCAAAGGCCCATCTTTTTGGCGCAGTGGTACTCGCATGCCCCGATACCTTCGCACAATTCATAGTAGGTCTTGTAGTGTCCTGGCCCAGCCTGGCTCAATATGGCCCTAAGCCGAATGTCTGGCGTCACGTGACTCTGTAATTTCATGATAGACCCTAACAATGGGTTGGCACCAGTTCGCAACGAAACTGGTCACACTTGCGCATGCGATACAACAGTTTTCAAAGTGTCCAGGCGGGCTATTGAAAGCAATGTACCTAACCCAAGCCCAACCGAGGTCCTATAGCCTCTAGTTATTGGAAAGTCCCCTGCGGCTACCAGTTGATACGGTCACCTGACTGTGGTAAAGTTACTTACATGCAGATACATACACAGTCAACAACAAATATCCCAATTAGGAAATGACCAGGAAAGTGTGTTACTCCTGACTGTCGGCTTTTCCGCCATTGAAAGAAAAACGGGGATTCATGACACGTGACCATGCGCAGTCGTATATCCTCCATTCGGTAATGAGGATATCGAAGAAGCATTTGGTGCATATGAAGCATGGTGACGAATCATCGTACGTAACAAAAGATTGACCAAATGAGGAGCCCTAACATAACTGTTGTCAGTTGTGGATTGCCTAGAACGACAAATTTACATTGGTATTGACACAGACCTATAGGATTCAACATTAGTGCTGCACAGTCCACATTGAGAATCAGTTAGAGGGAATAAGGTTATCATTGTCCGCTGCAGGCAACCTGGGACCCACACTCTTCCACTGACATCATCGTTTCGTGATGTCCTCACCGACAACGATCCATCTTAATTACGAGTCAACAAGTGGGGCCTTCGGGCTACTACCCTGCGGGCTATGGGGTTAAAACTAGAGTTCCACTGGGTCAAAACGTCTCGTTAATGGCGGTGTCAGCATTGAGGCCGGGCCGGGTGTTCGGCACTCCAGCGGCAGTTTGTGGAGAGGGGGAGGGGGTGAAAGCTCGTGACATGGCGTTGTAGCGTCGGAGAGGTTTGAAGGTCCCGACGTCGGTTTTTGTGACTTTTCTTCTTGACCATTGTGTTGGTCGACAGTGGGGGTCTTTCACCGTTGGGGCGGGTGATCATATTGAGGTGACCCAGACCGGTCAGCAGCAGAGTGGACCTTGGGGTCGTCTCTATGGAGTGCTCTCTGGCATTACTATGTTGTTTTAACATATCCCTTTCCTTACCCACATTCCCTTCCAACATCATGTCTCTTCAAATTTCATTTCATTAATTCCGTGGCTATGGCATCACGTTTGCGAAACCCATTCGTATATATTGCTCGATTTCTTGATTTGTTTCTATACCTCATTCTGATTACTTGAGTCGAAAATGTTGACACGTGATGAAACATACCGTACAACACGATGCCGCGATAAATAATAGAAGAACAGGAAACCATACATTAAGGTCAACATAGCAAGCTTTGACGAACATTTTGTGGTGGGAAAATAGAATTCATGTCCAAACAGAGTGTCTAGTGATTTGTCCTGTCTTGTCCTCCAACCATCGGGTTTCTTGCAACTAGCCATCCGAGTACGTATCCTTATTTTCCTTCACTCGAGCTCAGATAATAACTCAAAGAACAGATAACGTGGCCAATGCCATTTGAAACCTCCTGTGCATATCGAGACTGGCCCAGCTATTTTAAGCTGGCCAGAAGGATTGAGTTTGCCGGAGCTTTCCGGTACCAAAAAGAACCAATCACTATGCTACGCAGTAGACATGTGCTGGATTAAACAGTGTCAACGGGCGGGAGACCCACTTACACACCAGTGAGGTGTGTCATATACATTATGAAGGGGACGAGGAAGTAAATAGAGGGGCGTGAGCCTCGTATTAAATTCGACCAAGTATGGTCCTCAATTATCAGTGGTTACTGATAGACTCGTCACGTCCAGTATCCAGAATGAAACGCAATATAATAAGAACGAGGTTCACGAGCAATCAGCTCTGAAATGTGAAACACCAAGGTAAAGTTGCACAAGCTTAATCAAACCGGGATGCCGACACGGTAGCCTGGTCGTCTACGTCCAAGACCATGGACCCCTCTTCAGTGTCATCTTCCCAGCTGACTCCCATATCGCAGTGGCCGGGACTCTTGTTCACACCAACGATGCTTCCGTCCTTGCGATAGTACGAGAACTCGTCTATGTTAGCATGACCACCAGACTTCTTGGGAGCCGTAAAGATGTGGGAGTTGGAGACAGCTGCACAACTGAAGCCCTCATCGGGCAGATCATCTTGTGGCTTCTCCACCTTGGCCTTGTGACCAGTCACACCTTGCCAGCCGATCTTCATACTTCCACGCTTGTAATCCGTACCCACAGAGAGGGTAGCAAAAACCGGGGTGGTTTCGAAGTTCGCGATTGGGTAGGTGGGCAGACCCACAGTTCCAAGAGTTACATCGGTATACGCGGCTAAGGACGCAGAGGCTTCGACCTTGCCGGTAAGCGCAGCGGAGGCACTGTTGCCACAGAGATCGCAAGCGTTGGAAACCTGGGCCGAGATGCCAGTGGTTAACTTTGGCAGAACCAACTCGACATTTGTAGCTCAAGTAGCCACAGTGTTACCGCCATTAGTAAAGTCAGTCTCCGCTTTAGCAGTGAAAGTGGGCTTGAACAGAAGATTGAAGTCCATTTCACCAAGAACCGCAGGCTTGTAGACCTCGAAGACAGGGTTCTTCCATCCCTTGGACAGCTTCGGCTTCTTTCCCTTCTTGAGCTTGTCGATCCCGACAATCTTTTGGTCGGGAAGGGTAACCCGAGCGCCAGTCCGAATGCGAGCTTTGCCCAGAGCATCGCTGATACCAACATCAATGACTTCATTGACGCTGATCTTGAGGACAGCGTAATCGCTCAGGTTGCTGTCAGGCGGGGCAAAGCTAGCGAGGGTGTATTCGAAGCCGGTACTGCCAGTCCGGTAGGCTGCCTGCATGGTGAGATCCACCAAGGCGGTTGCAGCGATTCCGATGGCTGACATCTCCAGAGACCCGGCGCCTTGCTTGTCCCACTTCGTGGACAACTGGAGATCACCAGCGAAACCGCACGTGACGCACTCCATGATGGCAGTGAGCGGGCCGGCACAGGTGGTTACTCCAGAGGAAGTGGAAGCAGAAAAGAAGAGATCGACCTTGAACGGCTCAGAGCCCTTCTTCTCAGCCCAGGCTCGCATGGTTCCGTGCTCAAAGTCGTGGTCAGTATGATCTCCAGACTCGTCCGAGTGCATTTCGAGATCGAGAATCTCAGCTAGCAGGTCAGTGACGGGACGGACAGAGAAGCGACCGGTAACGGAGTAAGATGACGAGACAGCAGGGCTGGTAGAGTTCCATCCGCGGGTAAGATTATGCGCGGGTGAAGTCCCAAGAGAAGACGTAGCGAATTCCTTTGTAACGTCGAGCTCAACGTTGAGAGCCTTGTGGATGGTCGGTCCAGAAGAAAGTGAGGCGACGGGGCTGACAACCAAGTCGGTATCCTTCCATTCAGACGCCAGACCTTTGGCATCCGAAAGATACAGACCAGAGACATTCATCTCCACGGTACCATTGTCGACCACAGAATAGCTGAACCGAGGGTTGTCAACAGCCTTACCAGCCCACAGCATCTTCGTCGAAGGAGCGTGGGCAACCGCCGGAACCACAACACCACGTTCGCCGGCGTTGTCGACCGTGTAACCGAAGGCAATGAAATCGTCAGTATCAAGGTGCCACGGCGCCTCGGGGTTGACGTGGATGCCGCTGGCATTCAGCCAGATGTGGGCGTTGATTCTTGCAGGAGCGGGGACTCCTTCTTCCATGGGGTAGAGGCGGTAATCGCCGGGAGACTTGGAGGCCTTGGGGTCGATCGCGGCCTTGTGGTCCAGGAACCCCTGGTCGCCGTGGTTCATCTTGTCGAACCACTTGGAGGAGGGAGTCCTGGGTCACAGTGGACCCCTCGCCGAGCTCGAAACCTTCTGAGGGGTCGACACTTCCGGCGATATCAGCCACAGACATTTTGGCGATTGCCTGACTATCGGAGCCAGGGAAGAAAGACAAGTCCCGCGTAGACCGGCGGGGACGCGAAATACCGGGTAGATGGGCCAGACTGAACTGGTCCATATCGGCGACAGCGGTAACTGTGGCGCCAGCAATGGAGCACGTGGCCATGGTAGGCACGAGAGACGAGGTAGTAGTCGCGAGGGAGGTCACCTTGGACGGGTGGAAACGAGGCACTAAGTAGCCCGATCATCGGGCAAGTCTTACTAAGAAGCCGGCTGGCTGTAAAGCAGCCAAAGCAGGAACATAGCCATGGTCATGAATAGTTGGATGGCAAATGTCATTTATAAACGGAGTCAGTTCCCCATACCCGGGGGACCTGGATGTACTTCGAATCTGCCGGTGTGGATACTTTGTCAGTATTTATTTCAGGCTAGGCGGCCTGTGGCAGCAAAAATGTTTCCGTGTAGGTGGCACTAGGAGTGCTGTAGACAGTATTACGATGACGAATAGAAGCTTTGTGGGCTTTGTTCGATATCGCCACCGGATAGTGATGGCCGGGGTTGCTGGAACAATGGGTGGTGTGTGTGACTTACATATTGTAGAAAGAAAAGAGGAGGTTTCTTTGCAAAGGAGCTGGTTGTGTGGTGGAATGGAGTGGAGTCATGCTGTAACAACTGGAGGCAAGGTCGAGTATTTAAACCTTCGCTGGCTACCACACTCCGTGGCACATGCACGTGTATTCATGGGTTTTAGATCAGATAGTTGGTATTCTGGACTGAATCTTGACGTTCATCGATGAACGGAGTCGGTTTTATCCTGTCTACAAGACATAAATGGCTATTGGTGACGAGGTCGCACACGAAGTTCATTTAATTAGTCTGATGCTTCGGACACTTATATACCGCCATAGGTTATTATTACTACAGCCGGATACACAGATACGATCAATTCAGTCCTATTTAGCGAAGTAAGGCGGACTATTCAAGGCCAAGATGGCAGCGGATAACGTTCGAATTACAATCCAAGTCACCTAGGCTTCGGCAATCGTCTGTGGGTGCACCTGAAGGTTACAGGACTAAGGCCTTACTCGCATTCGTAAAATCACCGCCCTCGTTTATTTTAGCAAAGGCACATCCGCCAGATAGAAAGATCCAAATGGTCGGTTATCGACCATTTCCCGGCATGTGCCGGGAATGAGTTTAACAGGGCGACGTAAACCCGTGTAGACATCGAGGCGCATGGCTTAATGCAGCGTTGCGCTGTGACACCCAAATCTTTATAATATCGGCCCCGACTACATTCTCAGTGATATATCATGCATTTATACAGTTTGTAAGAGGGTCTCGTCTTCCCTCTGACAGCTGAACTTTGTCATGATGATAGGTCGTGTCTGACTTTATCGCTTCTTCTGTCAAATACATTGTTATTGCGATCCTGACTTAGTCGTGACAATGCAGTGAAGAATCAGTATTTTATCTCCGGGTAGCTGGCATGCTTCTCAAATTTAGTCATACAATCTCTGGATTATCGTGTGACTTAGTTTGACCTCGTGATTAGACAAAACCGTTTGCTGGTCCCACGTTTGTCGTCTTGATTCTTGTTGCGGGAACACTTCCATAATCAATGTGCTAGTAAGCCTAGCAAAGTCTAATGCACACTGATGTAGATAGCTTAATCCGACGGGTTGCTCGCCAGGACGGCCACAACGCCGCCTGGGGGGAAGATTTAAAACTTATAATCGATAGACAAATCTGATATGCCATGCACTTTGCAGCCATGCCATGTTTGAAGTGGCATGTCGTGTTTTCTCAATGTAGTCGGATACAATCCTCCTTGTATTCTACACCCATACAAACTAATCTTGGCATCGTCGTCCTGGCACCTCTGAAGGGGGGGGAATCTGACCTACCGATTGCAGACTTCAGGTATGCTGCTATTTCCTGTCCACGCAGCTTCACGGGGCCAGAAACATTGGTGACGTATGCTGGCATTGGAGAGTGTTGGTGCTACCGAACGGACAAAATAATCCTTGGTGTTAACAGGAGTCATAGCCACGTCAATAACAATGACACTCAACACGAGTCAATGGTGTTGGACATGGCTGGCGAAGCCGGCTCATTGTTCCACGCAGAAGTCATACATAAGTACTGTCGGGACGCGGTCATACATAGGGTTAGGCGTATGAGCAAACCCTCGTCACGTGCTGCGTGAAACTTTTCACAGCCAAACTTGAGCACAATTTTGTGGTGAATCGGACACATACGACCATAGCCTGCGGAAAATACGGGGTCCCGTCTGCTCCCCCATAGTCAAGCCGCAGAGCGCTGGATTAGTAGTACGGTGGGTGACCACGTGCGAATACCCGGTGTTGTATGTTTTTTTTTGTGCTTTTTGTCAGTTTTGTTCGGACAGAGATGGTAGTTACATATGTATGTACATATGCATGTAGAGCATTTACTTACCGTCGATTTTTGTTTTTCCCGACAAGTATGTACATATGTATGGATGTGTGTACCCACGCGGGGTATTTGACGCCCGACGACACGTGATCTCGCCAGTCGCCTAAATTCAGGCTCATTTCAGACTGTATGTACATAATTGAGGGGAGTTCAAGATACCCAACTCATCAATGTCTAAGCTTGAGGAATCTTTTCCATGATTGAAAACAGGCCAAAATGTTTGAAGTCACTTTCACAGAGCATACACGGGGGCTCTATTCAGCGGTGTTATCCTTCAACGGGTTTGAACAGGTGAGAATATTCGCATGCTAGGTGTGCAATGAATGCGACAGGAAATCATGTACTGACTGGCTTAGCGGTCGGACGGAATTGTTCACCACAAGATTGAAGGTGATTCAAGAGAGTCATGTGCAGAATACAATCGTCGAGTGATTGAGAGATTATCCATCAATCGTAGTTGGTGTGTATCCTGTGTTGATATGATTATAAGTTGGATGGGTGTTAAAGACTGTGCTGCGTGTATCAAGGACCAGAAGAACAGGGTCGCAAAAGATCATGCTGTTGAGCATGTTCTTATCAAGCCAAGGTGGTGTTCATTTAAAGACAAGGAAACACAACGAGTACTCAGCCGACTACCTACGTTTGGCCGGGATGGGCTTTCTCTGTGGCCAATTATCGTTCAGAACGACGGTGGTGATGTATCAAAAAGACTCGGATTTTCACCTGATTGCCCGATATGCTTTGGTTTGGCAAAACAAATATTGTCGGGAATTCATGAAGACGGCGTCAAAAAAGCAAGATTACTACGTGTGAAGGCCACCAGCAAAATATATGATGAGCGGGCTGTTGAAGGATGTAGAAATTCGTTGGTTGTAAATGTTGAAGTTGAATGGGAGAGAGACAGGGGATGGCGGATATGGAGGAAGGTTTTGTCTGCCAACACAGTTCAATTGAGACTATTGCCGATGGCCGAAGTTAATGGAGCAGACTTGATGCCCCATAGTCTCAATCGATGTAACCCAATGCTCCTGAAACGGCAGATACTGAGCCAGTTTGAGAAATACCCCAAAGTTAATCTCGAGCAAACGACAGGTGAGTGACTTCTACCAACCCGTGCCAATCAAGTCTAATAGAAGTATGTAGAGTACCCGTCGTCATTTCGTCTAATCGACGTCAATGCTAGATGCGTTGTTACAATCGGAAACAGACATGTTCGGTACTCTGCCGTTAGTTACAAATGGGATCCCGAAGACAAGAACATGCTGACCAAAAAAACTATGTCTAAATTTGCACGGCCCGGCTCTTTATCCCTGAAGGCAATGTCCCAAACGCTATACGACTGCATGACAATGGCTCATCTGTTGGGAATCCCATACATTTGGATTGACCGATACTGCATCACGCAGGGTGATGACGCGGAAAAGGCTGAGCAGATTCACGCCATGGGAGATATTTACGCCAACTCGTACTTGTCCATGATATGCGCTTTATCTGAGGATATCCATTCTGGACTCCCGGGTTACACCCGAGACTTTGATGGAGACTTGAGACTGCCAAGTGACGAATGTCGGGGCACCTCTGACGGCACTTCATACATGCGGAGACCAGATTTACCATGGAAAACCCGAGGGTGGACTATGCAAGAGGAATACCTTTCTCCTCGTCGTCTTTACTTCACTGATTCAACTATTCTCTGGCATATAAACTGTCCAATGGTGTCATACCATCATACAGATTTTGCTATGGAGCCAGAGTGTCGTCCTGAGTGTGCAACAGTAAAATCCAAGAAAATCTATGGGCTGATCGAAGAATATTCGAAACGTGAACTTGCCTTTTCTAGTGACAGAATCAACGCAATTGCCGGTCTTTTAAAAACTCGAGGTGTTGAACATGTGTTCGGAATTCCCACTCGCCATATGCGTTATGGTCTTTGCTGGCGTAGATATTGGAACAGCGACAAGCCCATATCACCTGACAATCAGTTCCCTACTTGGTCTTGGGCTCATCTGTTTTTAGACATAGTCTTTCCATACGATGGCACCCTGAATGAGCGGTCGCAGTGCGCAACATTGCATCCCATGACTTTACCACGAACGCGAATTCGTTTAGCGAGACAAATGGGGTTTCCCGTCACCGACTTAGCTAAACTTTCGAGTAGCCAACTCCTCATTCGAGCAAAAGTTCGGCCAATCCGACGTAATGACGATGTATCGTACGATGACTCCAAACCGAGCAAAGACCTTTCAGCACTTTTGGTAGTTCCCATGTTCCAAGATAGCTATCACGAACTTTCTTCTATCGTGATTGAGCCTTTCACTCCATTAGATGATGACATCGGTAGTAACGTCATCCACGCTCGACGTATAGGCCATGCTATGACGCCACTCGAAGGCACTTACCATTTGGATCAACTTCCCAAGATCTGTCCAATGGCTATCCAGACGTTGACCAGATTAAAACGACAACGCATCGACAGATTCCCAATTCAAAGGAAATCGTGGACTAAATTGACATGGCGCTTCACATCCGAATATCCCCCACTTTGCTTACAGCATCAACAATCCATCTCTCCAGAGAACCAGGGGGGTACGGATACAACAGCAGCGCAAGTCCTAACAGCGGAATTTCCAAAGAACCACTGGTTGTTCAAGCGCATGTATCGTCGTTTTATTTTACGTTCACTCTCCCCGGAGCAGGTGGTATCCACAGGTGGAGTGCCACCGGAACGTCAACCCGTGCGTAAGGTGGCTAGTCGAAGCACTAACCGCCGTGTAACCAACAAGCGAGGACCAATACTTCGGCCCTTTTTTGGCCATAGTCCTATGAAAGACTACGGATCATATCAAAACATCATCTTACATTGAGGTTTGATTTGTATGGGAGGGGACATTGGGGACTTTAGTCAAGTAAGGATAGCGATTCTTCATTTCACAGAATTTATCTACCGACCCCGGAACCGGCCGACAACCTCTGGTCCAAAGTGACGTTGCTGGCAGTCAGACTGTTGATGGGACTGAGCGTAGGTGACCGTTTGTCTTCTATATCTACACTCTAACACCCGGTTCTATGTACTAACAGATGTACATACATGATTAGGACCCCATTCATACAATTTTTTTTAAGAAAGAATGTTTGTGTGAAACAAAAAAGACTAATATGGAAAGTAAAACAAAACTGTAACTATAAAGTAGTGTACCAAAGCACAAAGACCAAACGCCGAACTCCATTCTCTATCAACCATCCGCGTAGAAAACTCCAGACAACTCCAGACAACCCGAAACACCATGCTCACTCCTCAGGCTCGAGATCGTCAAACTCGGCCTGGTTATTGGTGACCTCGCTCTCATCCACAGGCCACTTGACGCCCATGTCAAAGTCGTGTTGAGCCTTGTTGACACCGACGATCTTACCATTCGTCCGATGGTAGGTGTAAAGATATGAAATTGAGCAAGTCCTGAGATCGTTATAGAAACGTGGGGTCAATGATAATGGGTGAACTGTAATAAAATGTATATATGCTTGGTCTACTAAGTTGTTAACTGGACTATCCCTGTCCCTGGAGCCAGATAAGATAAGCACAGCCGCTAGGTCTGTTTACATCAAATCTTCTCCCGGACTGTGACTCCTGTGAGAATTATCCATCTTAATATACGTGTGCTTTCTATAATAGTACTTCCCGTGACACTACCTCACCATACTGTTTACATAAGTTTCGTCACAGCCTCCTGAAAAGCCATCGTGACATACAATACTCATCAACCAACAACCCAAAAACTTCTTCCTTTATTTTTTCTGCGTCCGTGCTCTGACCAATCAGCGTCGAGCATTTCGTAGACTCCCATCCAACGCGTCCACAAGACCGACGACATCGCCAGAATGGTTCACCAATCCAGGCCGCCCGTGAAGCCGAAAGCCACGCCCACTGCATTCAAGAGTAGTGGCAGGATGAGGCGCTCGCCAGTAGCTACAGCGCGCGTCCCGCTCACCACAGCGACGACAGCGCAGCTCCCATTAGATCGCGCTTCCTCCCCCGAACGCGCCTCGCCGCCGGAGGACGACGATGAATACATGCCCTTCCAGAAGAGTAGTAAGATCAGGCGCTCATCAATCTTCCAACACTACGCCACGGAGCCCAACCCTACTGCCGAGGTAGCCCCCATCGCCGTAGAGCCCACCACCCCCGAAGAGGCGACTGTAGAACCTACCCTACCCCCCCTCGACGAAGAACTTTTGGCCCCCATCACCATCGAGGCCGAGTCCCTTCCATCCCTCCCCGTCGTAGACATCGTGCTCTCGGAGGAACCCACCAGCGAGGAGACTATCCAGCCCTCTTCGCCCCCGCAAGCTCGCGGGAGAAGCCGCCAAGCGGCGCCGTCGAACACGCAGACTCGTGAGAGCTGCCCGCCCGCCACCCAGCAGGAAATCACGAATGCCCAACTTATCGACGTAGTCTTGAACGGCATGATCAAACTCGCCGGGGAGGATGACTTCTGGGTCGCCATGGTCACAATGGCCACCTGCGCTGGCTACACCATCCCCGCAGTGGGAGATATCCCGAGCCCCGCCGCCCTTGCCGCCGCTGCTCAATCACCCATTACGAATGTAGTGTCCAAGGCGAAGACTCAAGCCGCTAAGCCCAGCACCTCTAAGTCTGGCACCGCTAAGTCGACCGCTGACAAGACCACCGACGCCAAGACTACTGCCGCTAAAGCCGCCGCTACCAAGACCGCCGCCGCTACTAAGACCGCCGCCGCCAAGCCAACCACCACCAAGGCCACTAAAGCCCGCCCCGTCATGGCGCGCTCCTCATACAGCACCGTCCTCGCGAAGCCCGCCACAACCACTGTACCGGCCGTGACCCCAGCCACCGACGACGGCTTCCAACTCGTCACCTACAAGGCGAAGCATGCTCCCGCCGACACCCGTGACTGCGAGCTTATCATCGAGTCCGCCACAAACAAAGGTGATTTCAGCTCCGCCCGCACCATCCGCGACAAGATCAACCAGGATGGCGGTATGCGTGCGATCGGTGTCCGCCTCACCTCAAAAGGCAAGCTGAGCATCACATGCGCCAGCAAGCAAGCCCGCAACGAACTCTGGGAATCGCAGGAGTCCTGGCTCCCTGCCCTCCGACCGCTCGGCTGGCACAAGGTCAGCCTCCGGGAAAAGTGGATCCGCCTCATCGCGCATGGGGTCCCCTTAGAGGAGGCAGAGAACTTCCATACTGAATTCGCCGCATCCAATGGCATCGAGCCCCGAGGGGATTGCCGTTTCTTGAAGCGCCCTGCCCCAGGAAATAAATATGCATCCATCGTTTTCGCCGTCACCGCTGCCGACGCCGGAAAGCTCCATTGCAAGAAGAACGTCTTCTACGCCGCCCAAGTCATCGAGATCGCCAAATATATCCATGTATAGATTCGACCAAGTCACCATCATCCAGCACAACCAGTTAAAAGCCTCCACGGTCCTGGACCGAGTGTTCACAGACGCCGAAAAACACGGAGCTTTAATCATCTGCCTGCAGGAGCCGCAAACCCATAAGTCACCGGACGGCAACTGGATATTCCACAGCCATAAGGACTATGTCACAGTGACCCCATACCCACCATCAACTAAGCTAGCACAACCCCCACGGGTGCTAACTTACATCCACAAATCTATCACCTGGAGTGCCGACTTCGACGTATTTGGCCCCCACGAAGGCGACATCCAACTGATAAACCTCCGCCTTGACAAGCATGTCCAACTGATCAACGTATACAATGGCCCTACGACCCAGAAGATCAGAGAAGACTGCAACCTCCCGCCAGAGTTCGCCAACACAACCATTGAGAGGACTAAACTCCTCGACCAACCACTCAATATCCGCACAAAGCCACATCGGATCAGCAGAGGCAACCATCGCACAATCGTACTGGGCGACTTCAACCTCCACCACCCCTGGTGGTCCCTTCCCGGCAAACCGACATCCGCGGGCGCATCCCAATTCGTGGATTGGATCCAAGCTCAGGGCGCTCAGATTCTCATCGACCGCAACGTCATTCGAGAGCAGGGTGGCACCTTTCTCCGCACCTCACTCAAGGGCAAGTCTGTCATTGACCTCGCCTTCTCCATTGACGATGGTGACCTAAAATGGGACTGGTCTTACCTGGGCCTTAGAGGTTCAGACCACGAAGCCATCCTCATACGCTCGTCCAAAGTCCAAAAGTTCGCCAGCAACAGCCACGCCTTCAACACCCGCAAAGCCAATTGGGAGCTGTTTAGCACCACCATCCAGTCTAAAGCCCCCACCGCCATCCAGAAAATAAAAGAATCCGATGACCCTGACGTCATAGCCGAGGTCCTCACCAGCTGCCTCAAGGAATCATGCACAGAGGCCATCCCCAAGTGCAACGGATCCCCTCACAGCAAGCCATGGTGGAACGATGACCTGTCAGCCCAGTTGAAAGAAACGAACCGCATCGAACGCCAATTCAAGAGACGCCGTCGAGGCCGTACACGTTTCAAGCAAGCCAGAACAAACATGCAGCGGGCTATTAGGAAAGCCAAAAAACAGTACTTTGAGAGCTTCCTGGAAACCGCCCAAGGCCCAGAAGTCTACAAAGCCCTCAAGTACACCCGCGGCATGCAGCCCAACATCGTTCCCACCATCAACCATGAAGGCAGTGAAAGGATCACATTTGAGGAAAAGTCCAACGCCTTTTACTCCCTGCTGGGCGGCGAAAACGACCACGCCAACTCCACCGACAACGAAGTAGCCATCCCCGAGACGTACGTTCCGGCCTTCCAATGGCACCCAGTCACTGACGAGGAGATCAAGCATGCCATCAACTCCATGCTGCCAAACAAGTCAGCCGGCCCTGACGGCATGTCGCCAATCATCATGCACAACGCCCTCAAAGCTCACCCTGACCTCATGATAACCGCATTCCGCAAAATCTTCGACTCGGGTCAACACCCCACGTCATGGCGCCAAGGAATCGGCGTGATCATCCCCAAAAAAGATAAGCCTGACTACACCGTCGTCAAAGCATACCGAGTCATCGTGCTACTCAATTGCCTCGGGAAAGTCATGGAGAAAATCCTTGCCCGCAGACTCAGCTACATGGCAGCCACAGAAGACTGCATGCTCGATCCTAGCCAGATTGGTGGTCGCCGCCAACGCTCCGCCATAGACAGCGGCCTGCTCCTCGTCGACAAAGTCGCAGAGTGGAAGAAGCAGAATCTAGTCAGCAGTGTCGCCTTCCTAGACATCAAAGGAGCCTTCGACCACGTCAACAGAGAGACTTTGCTAAATGGCTGCATTCAAATAGGCCTACCCGTGCCGTGCATTAAATGGGTGAATAGCTTTCTCCAGCGCCGATCGGTCCAACTAAAGATCCAGAATCAGATGGGTAACCTGACGGGAATCAACAGTGGTGTTCCTCAAGGCAGCCCCATATCGCCAATCCTGTTCCTGATCTACGCCCGCACTCTCCGCCTACCACCCCAACCGTCAAGCCGCACCCTAATCCTGGCCTACATCGATGACATCACAATCGCGGTGGCATCGTGGTCTATTGAGAAAAACTGCAAGACACTCACCAATCACGTCGAGCACCTGACCACAGCCGCCAAAGAAGCGAATATTGAGTTTGAACCTTCGAAACTAGAACTCATGCACTTCACCAAATCGAAGAAGGCCATTGGGGCATCCATAGAGGTAGACGGGCTGGTAATCGCACCCAAGGTCACTGTCAAGTGGCTCGGATTCACTCTGGACCCTCATCTCAACTTCCACCAGCATGTCCGCAATCGCGCGAGCAAGGCAGTAAAAGCTTTTCAGGGAATCCTGCGCATCACCGGCCAAGCCCGCGGCCTATCCTCCACAGCCATCCGTACCGTCCACCAAACTGTGCTACGCCCAATTGCAGAATACGGCTCAGAGCTATGGTGGACAGAGAAGAAACCCGTTGGTCTGGTGAAACCGCTCGAAGCCCTTCAATATATGGCAACAAAGAGAATCCTCGGCACCGGCCACGGTACACCAAAATGGCCCGCTGAGGTAGAAGCTGGCATCATGCCCGTCACCGTCGCTCTCACCATGAAGAACAAGGCTTACGCCCTGCGCGTCCTTGACTTCCCGATGTCACACCCCGTCCGCGCGCGTATGCAGACAACCCCCGCTGCTTTCACCTCCGGCGCAGCCTTCGACAGCATTGGTCGCGCAACAACTAGGCCAGTCGGACAGATCCAGTTCCTTGCCGCCACCCTCCGACAAGCCATACCCGACAACACTATAGTTATCCGGAATAGGATAGAATGGGACGCCCCTTGGCGGAAGCCGCTCCCTCTGACAACATCTATCCCAAAACTGACCAAGGAGGAAGCAACAGCCGCCCACCTCAAACTTCGAAAGGAACTAGATCAGAACGCGCTAGAGGACTGTGACGTCATCTACACCGACGGCTCGAAAGAAGGTACATCAACAGCTTACGCACTCGCCCATTTCCAGGGTTCTAAGGTCATTGCCCAGATGAACGGCCCCCTCGGTGCCTACTTAGAAGTCGCCGACTGTGAGTCCTATGCCCTCCTCAAGGCAATCGAGTATACCCGGGATCTTAATACTTGCTCGCCAACCGTCTATATCTTCGTGGACAACCAAGCAGCCATACGCCGACTGGAAGAACCGACGTACTGGTCCGAAATGGTACGCCGCCTCCCGCCCCCAGTCAACGCCGCCAAGATTATCGTCCAATGGTGCCCAGGTCACATGGGAATCCCAGGCAACGAGTTTGTCGACCAGAGTGCCAAGGACGCCCTACAACTCGCCTTCATTGAGAAGCCCAAGGTGACGGCAAGCTACATCAAGCGCACCATGCGCGAGGACGCAATGAGGGACTGGCAGAAAGAGTTCACCCATCCGATCCCGAATAAGTCCGAAGGCCGGCGCGGCAAAAACTACAGCACGTTGGGTGGCACAAGAGTGGCGATACGCAGGCCAATAAAAGGCCCTCGCTCTCTGACATCTGCCTTCTACCATCTCTTGATGGGAAAAGGGAACTACCTGCCAGCGCTGCTCCACGCGAAAAAAGTGGACTCTGACATTTGCCGGCACTGCCGCCTTGAGAGCGAAACGGTCATACATATCACATTCAACTGCCCGGCCTTCAGGGATGCACAGCACCAACTGATGCTCGACCTCGGCGAACCTCCCGATCCTCACAAAGTCTTCTTCACAGAGAAGGGTCGGCACGCCATGCTAAACTTTATCAAGAGCACGACATTCGGCACATGGAAATGGCCTCCGCAATCGTCAACATCAGCAAGCCTACGCCCAACCAATATGTCCGGCCCGGTTCCTACTCCGGCCCCATCGGGCGCTCCACCAGTACCGGCGCCAAACCCCCCGTCAACTAGAGCTACGGAGGTCACAGGACCCCTGCCCTCCATAGCGGCTTTCATCACAAGGTTCATCACCACCCTCTGATGTCAAGCACCCCCGGGGCACGCGGCACTCAACCGGTTCATCCGCACGATTCTCTTCCATTTATCTTCGCCTTCCTGCGATTATACTTTCTTTTCATTCTTTGTTCTATTTCCCACTGTTTATTGGGTCTGGGTTTTTCACTGGAGTTTGGGGTTATGATATTATTGTTTTATTGGGATCTGGGTTTCGAGTTTTTGTTTTACTATTTCATCAGGTGGTTGGTCCGTTGGGTCACACACGGCGTCTGGAGTTAAGTTTGGGTTGGATTCACTAAGAAAAACGAAAAAGAAGAAGCGCCCAGAGTGTGTAGGTAGATGTGCTACGTTCATGATCCATGCATGTATGTACACATAAAGTAGTTTAGTTATGCGTTGTCAGGGAAAGACACGCCATTGCCATATCCCCCGTTAGGACAGAAGCAATAAATGATCATAAAAAAAAAAAAATCAACCAACAACCCTATCACCGTCCGTGCACCATAACAACCCCAATGACGTCAGTCAGCCAAGTTAAGACGACTTCACCTCAAACTGTGACAATAGGTGTGCTCGTCGGTGCTGAGGTGGCTGGGATGGGCCTTGGGCTTGGTAAAAATCCGTGAGTTTGAGATCTCGGCATATTGGAACCCATTATCGGGCAGCTCCTCTTGAAGCTTCTTTACCATAGCCTCGTGGCCGGACACCTCTTGCCATCCCGTGGGCTCATCATCGCACTCGAACTTGGTGGGTGCGCAGAATGAAGATGAGATTTTCCCGGATTTCTTCAAAGCGAAGGGGATTGGCGGGAACCCAAGACCTGTCAAGGTGACCTTCGAATTGGCCTCAAAGGAACTCGAAGCTTCAATGGTGCCGGTAATGGCAGAAGAAGCACCGCTGCAAAGGTCACATTGCTTGGACTGCGAGTAGACGACGTCAGCACTTATCTGTGGCAGAGTCAAAGTCGAATCGGTGGTCCAGGTCGCATAGCTTTCCTGTCCCGCCATGAAGTCGACCTCAGTAGTCGCCTTCAGAGTATGCGCGAAGATCAACCCAAAGTCCATCTCCCCAGTAACAGCGGGGGTAAACACCTCGGTTAATGGCTCTTCCCAACCGGTCTTCCACTTGGGATGCTTCCCGACCTTCAGTCTGTCGATGGTAACGACTCTTTGGTCGGGAACGGTGACGCGAGAGCCAGTGCGGATTCTGGCTTTGCCGAAAGCATTGCTGACGCCGAAGTCGATGTGTTCATCGATACTTGTCTTCAGAGTAGCGTCGCCGCCCAGGCTAATGTCCGGAGGAACGTAACTAGCCAGGACATACTTGAATCTGGTGCTCCCGGTGGCGTAACTGCCTTCCATGATCAAATCGATCAAGGCTGTCGCGGCGATGTTCTTTGTATCGATGGCCACAGAGCACTCGCCGTTCTTCTTGCAGCTTGAGCTTAGCCGGAGAGCACCAGAGACACCGCAAGTCACGCATTGCACCGTTGCGCTAAGTGGGCCGAGAGACGTTTTTAGCCCGGCCGTGGACGACGCAGAAAAGAAAAGGTCGATCGAAAAGGGCTTGGTGGCCTTCTTGCGTCTCCAAGCCTGCATTGTCCCATGCTTGAAGTCGAAATCCGAGTAGTCGCCGTTGCTATCCCGGAGAATTTTGATGTTGGGAATTTCTTCGAGCAGTTTATCAACGCGCTTGGTCGAAAAGAAGCCGGTTACCGAACTGGACAAAGAAGAGTAGGTGCCGGTAGAATTTGACTTGGGACTAGCCATATTCCAACCCAAGTGACCCTGGTCCACAGACGAGGAAAGACCGGACTCATCTCTATCTCACAAAGTGCCTTTGATTTGGTATCGTCTTGTTGATAATCGTCTTGATGTCAATGTCTTTGAAATTTCCCTAAATCCGTTTGATTCTAACAGGATAGACGAGAATACAGGGCAGATTCGTCCCACTTACACCCAAAGCCAATCCTGTCTAACCCCGCTCCTGGCTCGGACGAGGCCGAGGACGCCAACATTGGCATCCTCATTGGAAACCTAAGGCCAGTAGAGTAGGAAGACAAAGAGTTTGAGGGGCCATACACCGAACTTTGGATGCTAAAGTTTTATTGTGGGCTAGCTCCAGACCAACAGAAAGAATAGTCTTGCCGCTGTAGAAGTCACGGAACGGAAGAAGAAATCCAGACTCGATCAGATGAAGGAAAAAGAGCATCAATACATAGCAGTTTCCCGGTTCTTCGTCTGCCATCTTCATTATGTCTTGAATCCCGCTGCCTTTGATTTGTACGTTGAATATTCCACTCAGTTGTCTACCCCACAATTGACAGGTGGATTGATGAGAGAAAAGCATTATCAAAACGAAGGCGTGTACATCCATACCCATGATCGTTCGTCAACTACGTCATTCTGCCGCCTCACACCGCTTCAGATCCAAGTGGCAGAACTTTGTCGTGGCCTTTCACCGCTTTGAAGGCGGTCAATAAGATAACGAGATTGAGATTCATGCGGGGTCGAACACGCAACTTTGGGATTGATAACTGTCGAACAGCTATGGTGTATTTTGTTTGTTTCCATTCAATACGTGATTAGCAGGCCTGGAGCGTCTTTTTCCAGGGGCTACGGTGTAGAAGGCTTCCATATGTACACGACATAGATACTTAGGGTTCCAGCATTAGGGTCCGTTGGATCCAAGCACCCAGGTCTCTGTTTATTGTGTATATTTGGCAGAATTGTAAACCCCTCATACATATACAAAAACGTGTACGACAAATCAACAACCACGGAGTAGGGCCTGCCACCCAGCCCGTCGCACCCGACGGGCTGGTTTCTATGCCCGCTCTGCCCGCACTCCAGCGATTCCATACGAGATACCCAACTAGCTACTCGCCTTCATGTTCAATGTGGTAGCATGGCTCTATTGCCGCCTATTATAACAGCCATTGCCATTGAAGACAGTAAGGTGACGGTAGTCGTGTAGATATGGCAGTGATAGAGAACATGACTACCATGGCCTTACTGCCTACAATTAAGAGCTCTCTAACTCCATCAGTCGAGTCTATTCCGTTTATTACTTAGTTTCAGTATCCTGGAAACTTTCTATTTCTTCCAGATGCCTTTCACCAGCGTCCTCGCTCACGTCACTCAGTGGTCAGATTTCCTGATTACCCTGACCGGCCTCGCCAATGACAATCATCTGCCCGACCTGATTGACCCACCCCCCCGCAACCGAGGCGCTTTCTTGCCAACCCGGGTTTGCGCCCGGATTTATCCTCGGTTTTGCCGTACCCCGATCTCGTCGTCATTCCCGCCTCGATGCGCGAATTTGGACCCACCCGCGATTCCCGCCTCGATGCGCGAATTTGGACCCACCCGCGATTCCCGCCCGTCCACCCTCGAGCATGACGAGCGCATGTATAGATATGCCTCGGATGAGCACACCCAAGTCATTGCCATGCGTCAGTATCACATTGAGACCATCACAGATGATTTTATGGCTGCTGCTGCTGCATATAAACAACACTCGCAGGGCCGGAAGGTCGTGTGGGACTGGCTCTGCGAGCATGTCACCAGTGCTATCATGGATGACTTCAAGGGCCCGGATCGCGGTGATATCGGTCTGGCTCTTGACAAAATCAGATCGTCGCTTGGTGTTTCGGACACTGCCCTCCAGACGGCCATGAGTGAGCGCTACGAAGCAGCTGTGAGCTCCATTGCCAACTTCCCGTCCGGCAAGACGGCTCAGCGGGCGCTGCTGAACAACTGGCTCCAGGAAGTCAACGCCTGCAAAGAGGCTGGAATTCATGATATGGTTTAAGAAGTTCCGTCACTATGCTGAGTACTCTCAGAAGTCTTGGTGCAACCACTTTTCCGATTCTCGACTCAGCCAAATCCAGACCAATCGTCTTACCCCGCAGGAGGTACATGAAGCGCTGGTAGAGATCTTCTTGTTACCTCCCGTCTAGTGGCTCTAGACAAGGGCCCGGGCGTCCGGCTTATTGCAGTCGGAGATATGCTTTTTCGGGTGGCCAGCAAAGCCATCCTAATCTCACTGGGGAAAAAGGGAGTTCTCCCAACCCAACCGAGCTGGGGGTAGGAAACCCCGGAGGAGTGGATCCGATGGTGGCCGGCGTCCGCGAAGCTATCGAAGGCCCCAACCAAGGTGCCTGTATGGCTATTGCAAAGCTCGATTTTTCCAATGCTTTCAATTCCATCAAGAGGTCTGCCGTGGCGAGAGGTGTAGATGAGCATGCTCCGGAGTTGTATAGGGCGGCGAAGTGGGCTTACTCTGCACCAGCGATGCTGGTGACACATGGTGGGACTAGACTGGCTTCCTCTACGGGGGTCAGACAAGGTGACGTCTTAGGTCCCTTGCTGTTTAGTCTTGGCATGCGGGTGTTCGTTGAGGAGTTGCAAACTTGGCTTGGCAAAGAAGGTTTGGCAGTAGCGTATTTGGATGACACCACCGTTCTCCACAAAAAGGACGGTGTCATCGAGAAAGCCGCTGCCATTCTCGATAGATTGGATATTGGAGTACAGCTGAACGTGGCGAAGAGCTCTAATACTCCAATTGAAGAAGCCAAGACTGCCGGGCTGGAAATTTTAGGTGCTGTTACAGGCCCTCCCGAGGTCCGAAAAGCCTTTGTCGAGGCACGGGTGGATAAGATGCGAGCAGCCATATCTAGGCTGTCGCTACTAACCAAACAGCAATCGCTGATTATCCTCCGTGTAAGTGCGCAGCAACTTTTACGGCATTTGTTGCGCACGGTTGACCCGCAGGGTGTAGAAGAACAGTGGAAGACAGCAGATTCTCTGTTGCAGGACGCCATGGTTTCGATGAGAAGAGTGAGAGACAGAGGGAAATGGGACGAAGAGATCACCTGCTTGCCGGTGCGCATGGGGGGCTTCAGCATCCTGTCAAACAGCAAGACGGCCAACACCATCTTCAAGGCGGCAGGGGGAAAGGCGCATAGCCAGTTCCAACAGATTTGCAGAGCGGCCGGCATCGAGAGAGCAGTTGAGAGTGTGGTGGAAGAGGAAGGATCGCCAAGAAGTTTGAGGGAAGCGGTGGCGGAGGTGACGAAGGCGATGTGGAAGAGAATGGAGGAGGGGATGACGTTTGATGAGAAGGGAGCGATGGAGGAGAACCAATCGTTCATGGGGTCCCACTGGCTCCGAGTCTTGCCTTCACAAAACAATTTCAAATTAGCAGACTCGGTAGTTCAGGCGGCCTTATGTAGACGATTTCTGATTAAGCCTCCTCCGGGTCCTTGTCCCGAATGCACAGGGGAGCGGAGAATCAATCACGAATACTCCTGCGGAAGTGGAAATGGTTCCAAAGTCCAAAGGCGTCATAACGGTATCCGTAACCTGATTCTCAACGCTCTGCTAGCAGCCAAACAAGTCGCTCAAAAAGAACGGTGGGTCCCTGATGCAGGGAGACCGTCCGGCAACTTTCACACCGACATCACGGTGGACAAGACGGGTGTGGCACATTACTACGACGTGACGGTGAGAGACGTGAGTAGAAGTGATGCTTTAAGCAGTCATGGAATGCTCAAGTCGGCGTATAACGAGAAACTCAAAAAGTACGTCCACTTGGGGGAGGCATTCCACCCGTTGGTGATCTCACACGGTGGTCTCTTTGAACAGAGGTGGGCGAGACACTTTCGGGCTCTACAAAGATTGCTCAATCCCCAGCAATCAGAATACTTATGCCGCCAATTAAGTATTCTGCTGGTAAATCACGCAGCCCAATGCCACTGGCTTGTCAAAGGCCAACCAGAGGGAGGAAGGGGAGATTTGGGAGAGAAGGATGATGTCTGGGAGGATGCGAGAGAGACATTTGGCTTAGGGCCGAGAGGGAAGACTACGGAAATAATCGAGGTAGACGGCTCAAATGAGGAGACGAACGATGGAGTGAGAGAGGTCTAAGGGGTTTACGGAGGAGAGCGTGACTGCAGGGTCCCAGATGTTACGGGAAAGAACATAGTTTTTAAGTAAACACTGGGACACAACAGCCGTACCCATATTCCTAGTTAGGACGAATGCAATTAATAAACACAAACAATACAAAGACAACGAATAATGAGATTACACAGAATGGTTTCCCGAAAGCGGTTCAGGTTTCAAGACCATCGATCAAATTATGAGCGGGGTTTCTGGGCGGTCACACGTAGGGTTAATGATTAGCACAACCCTTGTGTTCGATCACCTGTTTCGTGGTTACACCATAAAATGCATCAAACGGGGTCATTGCTGAGCAGCACCCATTTGTGACCTCAGTTGTACAAGGAGAGCGGCGAGAACTGTAAAGCCCCGCGCACGTACTTTATCTGGAGGTCCCGGTTAAAGCTGGTGATAATTGGGACTTGGGTCGAGCGCATAGGTGTCTGTTTCTTGTTCATAGTTGGTGGAATTGAGAACCACACATCATGTTACTCTCTTCTTAGTCAATCAACCTCTCGAAGTCGTTATTTTATTGCCCGTTTCCTGCTCCCAATTCACAGGGGACTCATTTTTTTGAGGTATCCTTACTGGTATAGCCCAAATACGTTACTAATAAGATGACCCACCTCGAACTGCAACAAAAGCGTGCTAGCCATTTGGGGGAATGCCAGTACCACTGCGCCAAAAAGATGTATTCCTTAGTCTTTGTTATCGGTTGTAGTGACATCAGTGATCATAAGGTGACAAAGTTTGCTCTGCAGAGACCCCATCTCTAATCGGGACCTCCAGACAGGGTGCAATCTGACATATATATCTACCCGGGCAGGGTTGTAATGGTCAGTCTCCCGCATCAAGGTCCCGCTTTAATGATACATCAATATATGATGTGACGTGGGATACCGTGATGCAACAACAGGATGTTTTTTTGACAGCAGGAGCTCTCTCTAAGCAGGTAAGTTAGTGCCCTGTAAACCCACAGTCAACGTTGGGGAACTTATGTACCCTGAACAGATAACTATCAAATATGAACATTATTACGGTTATTCCATATAACGTCCACAAATAGAATTCCTGTCTGTGGTAGTATAGTCACATAAATATCAGACAATTGGCCCATTGGCAAGGCAGCTAAGTTGAAACTTCAATGACCGTTTATTTCTAACCATCATTGGACTGACAGACAAGATTGCCAAACCCCTCTCACCAACAACCATGGAGCCAGTCACTGAACAGCGTTGGCGTTCATTGTTACCGGATATATTTCGTCCACGGAAAGTACATCCACGCACCGAACAGCTACCCAAATTAGCAAAATGGATGTTACAATACGTCAAGAGCTTCGCGGAAATCTTCGCCCCCTCTGCCGATGAATGGGGTAAAGAAACTGTGGATGCCTGGTCTACAGTTTGTCAAGGCCTTGGGCGATTGGATCTACTAATCGACGAGAACGGTGGTATCACTTCCGAGAATTTGGAGGAGTGCTTGGTGAAAACTATTGAGGATGCAAAGAAAAGTAACCAGAGTAAGTGACTGTTCCATAGCACGATCCAACTGTGTTGCTGCTAACATCGGATGATGAATACAGCAATGTACTTGCCTGTCTTCCTCGACCGCCAGAATGCCGGAATTTTAATCCAGATCACGAGTTTAAAGTTGATATTCCACACCTACGAGTTAGAGCCGACAAACTCCGATGTTTACAAAACCGCCGGGCGTATAGAGCGTTCGTACCCTCATGCGTCCGTCACTGTTTCAACGGAAAGAATGGTAGATGCAAACGATACCTCCGGATTGCGATCCTCCATGTGTTCGTTTCTGGCAACAATGTCAGTAGAAGCCGGGCCAGGGACGGACGAGTCTATCACGAAATGTGGAGTTGAAGTGCGAGAAACACGGGACACGCCATCTTCAAAGATGATTGGTCAAGTTTTGATGTTGATGCTGGCGGGGTACGGTGAAATTTCCGATCTCCCTACCGTGAAAATGAACCGACAACATGATGTGTCCCGTGTTTCAGGGTCTGATCCCTGGCGTCGAAGCCGGATACTTCTATGTTTGAAGGTAACTTTACGTCTTATACTGAGCCTGGAGTTGGGCGAAAATGGCCGTTCAGTCTATAAAAGCTTCATGCTTCATCTGCAGATTGTCAGTGCACTTGGTGCCGGGATTAATGATTTGGATTCTGACTTCGTCAGTTTGATCTCTTCCTCTATCTCGCGGAAGCTGTACAAAGTAGAGCGGGAGAAAACCTCCGTTCCGAAGAAGATCCGTCTCCAGTTAAAAGAATGTCTCGAGTCGTGCGAAACGGAGTTACAGTCTCGAATGTCTAAAGTTACAGAGAAACATACCCAGAATGCAATCTCAGCCGGTACCCATGAGGCAATGAAAGCGCCTAGTTTAGAGTTTGCTTTCCCTGAACTGGATGAGTTCATTCTGAAACTGAAATCAACGCCTGCCACGGTTAAAACCGTAGATCCCGTTCACGATCCAGCCTTCACAAAGTTTTCCGCGTCTACATCTCCAGGATACTTTGAGTCTGTTTGTAAGGAGTCGATGGTGCAGGAGTTCTTGATTTTTGAGAGTTGGGTCTTATCGATGCCTTTAGCTACTAGTCTATCGAGTGTCCCCGTAAGAACCCTACTACGGTGGATTGTGGACTACCACGCCAAGGCTGAAAGCCTATACGAAAACGATCCTATCCAGATGTCTCGCATGACTCTCGTCACAATGGTTATGTGGCTTGCGATAGACAAGGCGACCGTCTGTGCTGCGCCAATGGTAATGAGCTATGCCCCATCGTTCGATCTATCTTGGGCCAATCGTCTTGTTCTAGACAATCAAGCTGACTTTCAAGTCTTGCACAACATTGAAGTATACCTGGATGAGCGTGCTACCAAAGCAGGTTACGATTTCAATTTGGTGTGTGGAAAGTTTGGCGATTCGAACGGGATACATGAACGTATTTTCCAACATTATGGTGCATACCAAGATGTGGCCACCAGAGCGAAGAATTACATCTTGGACAAGCAGAATGAGAAACGATCAGAGTATGCACGGCGCCAGGATGAGTATGAAAAACTCATACAACAAGCAGAAGCCATGGAGCATTGCTATAAACCTCAAAAGAAATATGATGCGTTTGGTAACGTATTCGTTGAGAACATTCATTTGAAATCTTGTCGAAGATGCGCAATGAGAGGAAAGGCCGAGAATATGACAATCAATGTCTATGAAGAGACCTTCCCTCGTCCTGGGCCACTCAGGAATGCTTTTATTGTCGCGCTATCTCCCCCTTCATGGCTTGGTCCTTGGGCTGATTCAACACTTGCTATACATGAATTCCTGAACTGTAAGACCCAAGGGCCTTCCACTGAAATGACTAAACTTGCCTCATTTATGGTTCGGCATCCCGAATTCGCATGTTACACGAGTGAGTTGACAATTGTCTCGTCGATCAAGGCGTTCGAGAAGACCCATTACCGGAGCGTGAAAATTGCCGGTTCTTCAATATCAGATGTTCTGTTACCGCACGGGCTAAGCTGGAGTTTCTTTTGTGAAAGAACTAATAAGGAAGTGCAGATACCTCCTGGTGTCTTGCTGCCATCCACTCCAAGTTCTCGGAAAACTCGCTTTTTCCTGCATGGCGATCTCCAATTCATGGACAAGTTTCTCGAGGTGCCATGTCTCAACACTGCTGAAAACCCCAATGAAGCTGTTACCTCGCGTGATTTAGTGCCAAAGGGACGTCAACCCAATGAATTCCCGTACACAATGTTGATGGGTTACGGTAACCATCTGTCGTGGGCAAATATTCTACTCCAGTTGGCCTCACCTGCTATTGACTTTAACCTCCCTGAAAATCGAGTGGTGGTCTACCAATGCTTGTACAGGACTGGGCCTCGCGGAGACAACTTCAAGAGAACGCTCCATGAATCGATGGATCGAATAGTGGCTACGAACATTCTTACAGCTGCGGAGCTTTCCATGAATAGAATCAAGGACAACTGTTCTTGTACTGTTCACATGGCGGTTATCATTGCTATACTGAGCCGCGTAGCCCATTTACACAATGATGTACCGGCCATCGCTACTCGGGCTATTGCAATACTCGCTGTCATTCGCCAAGTTTGCAAAGAATGGTATCAGAAGATGGAGCTTCGCAGTCGAGAAAACGACGCCCCAAGCGATACACAAAAAACTATGTCCGGAATTGTCACTTTGATGGCGGACACGTTTGCCTTGCCGTTGAATCTACAGTTGAAACACATTCATGGAGCACAGACCGGTTGTCCTCAAGGCACACGATGGATATCTGACGCGGTATACGTCTCTATCCTGTTCGGGCATGTTCAACATGACGATAATACACCTGTGATGGTCTCCACACGTCAACGTTGGGAGCGAACAAAGCTTCAAGTCTTCGCCAAGGAATCTTTTCATTTGAGCGAAACCATCAATCGGTGTATATCGCTTGCAGTTAGTAACTACTGGAGTGAATTTCCATTGGAGCAGACGTGGGTCAGTAAAGAATCTGCTACGTACTCACTGATAAGTGAGTACAATGGGTGCATAGTGACGCTCAACCTTTTGACCGGGGGCTTGTTGGTGAATGGAGAACCAGTCAATGGCTTACCTACCAAGTTTCGTTCTGATCCCATCTTCGTCGACATATGTGGTAACGGCAACTATGAAGTCATTCCGTCGACACTGTCTGGTGATGGCTACACACACATGCTTCTAAAGCCTATTAAAGGACACAACATTCACCTCAGCTGTGTTGAACGGGTCTACAATGGGCAGTCGGTTCCCTCAATAGCGATAGTAAACTCTACGTTGGAACGCTTAGCACTGTTGCCTCCCACCTTGTTTCAAAGTCGATTCCCAGACAGTCTCATTACTGGAATGGGTCATTGGTACAATTACGAGGCCGACACAATTGAGATTCGATTGATTGGCGAAACATTTACACGCCAGTCACCCAAGTGTAAGGTGATCCGTACGTCCACAGGCTCATGGAAGGCTTGCTTTACGGCCGAGGTTCTAGTTACCCATGGTGTATTGTTCGAGAATCTTGTTACTCCACTTGCGTCTCTCGAGCGTGATGGTCGCTTCATACAAGTGGCTCAGAACTCTTCCACGTTTGCATTCCACGGCAACCTATTACGATACGGTGTGTCATTTAGTCTTGGGGCCGGTGAATCGACATTTCGAAGTAATCAATACCCAGACTTCGAATTTGGCCGTGCTCCAGAGCGTCTTGGCACTCTTCTGAGTTTGCGAAACAAACTCGTTCTCCGGGGAATACGAGATCCTTCACGAGTAAAAGTCTTAGTTCCAGATGGCAAGTTGACACCCATTTTGGACGAAAACGGGGTTGTCAGCAGCTGGGGTATAGAACCTGATGGCGTCTTCAAGTTGCACTGTTTTGATGTCGACTTTAATCTCGGACGTCTCGTCGGCAACCAATCTCTGGAGTCAAAGGTCTTTTTGGCATATCTTCATGCACACACGACAGCATGCCTACCTGACCCTCTCACGGGCGTGACTGGTACGCAGAGGGCTGTTGAGATTTTACAATCCGCGGCCGTGTTGTCTTCTCTTGATTTACCGCCCAGGGTCAAGATCCTTTTGGAGCGGATTGCCAGTTTATCACCAGTGAGAACGTTTTATCCACCGACACTTCGCAAAATGGAAACTGTCAAATGGCATCCCAATATCCCGTCTTTCTATCAAAGTGATAGTCTAGTGTTGGCGGTTGCGAGAGTGTATCATTGTATCTCATCTAACAACGTCTTGTCTAGAGCGCGTTTTAATACTGAGTTCGAAGGCAATCTTGAGTTGGCTAGACGTGCACAGTTGCGATTGGTCCAGGAATATGGTATCCGTTTTGCGACATTTCATATGGAATTCTCCACCGGTGATCTCAGGTTGGATTGTCGATATAATCCGTACGATGATACTATGCTCGAATTGACAAAGTGTATCATCACGCGCCAGATCACTACCTGGATGAATGGTTATGAAATGATGACAACCAATGTTTTCAACGAGGCAAAAAAATCATCCTATATCTATGGTCTTAGCCACTGTGGCCAATCACCCTCGACGTATCTAAACTATTCTTCCTTGGCGGTCTGTAATCCACGCGAGTACTACGCCGAGAACTTCATGCGTTTGGTCCACGCTTTTCGTCATCGCTCAAACGACCCTTTAGTCTGTGACAGTGCATTTTCATTGCTCATTCTATCCTTGCTGAGTCAAGACAATCCCTATAATGATATCGTTAGATTTCTTGTGCTGTGTTGGATTAACCCTGGCGGGGTTCCCAGCATCCCATCAAACCTCGCAGTCTCAATCTCTCCTGCGAACCACCATACTCCATGTTACAAGACGTTACGCCAGAGGATCATGAACAATCCCAGGCCTTGGGAGGACATCAGGGAGGATTACACGAGAGGATATTTTAAAACTCTAAAGTTTACATACTCTAAGCGGTGGGCTAAGGAGTTGATCTCGAAGTGGCCGCTTCGGAAATTCAATTTTGCCTGTGGCATGAAAAAGGATTTGAAAGCGTGTTTCCGCTTTGGCCACTTGGTCCGACTTCTCACTACTGAACACGACGAGTGGATATACGCCGAAGACTTTCTTGCCTGGGTCTCCTCTGCTTTGTCACAGGTTCGAGGGGCGGCCAATACACTTCCTCGGACCTCCGATCCACAAGTTTTCTGCAACCCGTGGATTCGAGTATCACCGGGGTTAACAAACCCGTGGATCCCTTCGTCCTGCTACGATACACTTGGCCGAGATCCGCCTACAGACTCACCCCATGCTCTACGTAAAATGAAAGCAATAATGCCACAGACAGAGACTTATACTACCGGGCATTCCGAGCCCCCTGAGATTGAACCTTTACGGGACGTATTTCTTGACCTGATAGCAAGCCTTGCTAGTTTCGCAGATAGAGATGTTCATCAGGCGTATATCTCTCGTCTCCAAGAAAGTCACGACACTTGTGTGAGTGCCACTTCCGAGGAGATCAAGTTGTTCAGTGATGAGTACGGACTGTTACAGCACTGCCATCAACCTGACCAAGAATCCCATGAACGGGCAGTCGGACTTTTGGACCACTTGGTTGAAGTACGCAAACGCGTGGTTCAAGAAATGCAGGTTCTCCTCACAGAGCTATACGGAGAGTTCTTTAGCTTGGAATCGTCGCGTCTACATCATATCCAGTTTCAACGACTTCTGCGGAGTCCAACTTCTATTCTTTCATGTTTGTCACGAACCTCGAACCAAACAATTCCATTATCTGATTCCTGGCAACAAGCGATTTCCCTCTATGGGCATTCTTTATCTTTGCTGCAACGGGCCGAACGTATGCGCTACATTCTGAAATCCGACGGTGAAACTGGCCAGACCCTTTTGAGTGAACTCTCAAACCCGGGGCATACATCATGGTTACCTCAGGAACAACCCGACTCTCTTCTGTTGGAACTTGAGTGCAATTTGACAATTCGGGAGGTTCAACAGCAAGTCAATGCCGTGCTGACGTCACCTCCGAACAATGATAACTTGGTCACCCAACTGAACATGGGAGAAGGCAAAACCTCTGTCATTGTTCCCATATCATCCTGTATCCTGGCTGATGGTACAAATCTGGTCTGCATCATTGTTGGCAAACCGCAAGCGTCTCAAATGCGTCAGTGCTTGCTATCTAGGTTGGGAAATATGGTCGGTCGTCGCGTGTTTGAACTGCCGTATTCGCGCGATTTTATTCCAGAGTTGGCTGATGTCAACCGGATACAGGCTATGCTCCAAGAATGTCAACGAGAGGGCGGTGTTCTCCTTGCGCAACCTGAACATTTATTGTCATTCAAGTTGGCTGGTGTAGAAAGTGTTCACGCACGTAGTCGAGACGAAGTGGGCCAAGCGTTGTTTCAAGTGCAGCGCTATTTGGACACAACATCTCGGTTTATTGTGGACGAAAGCGACGAGAACTTTAGTGTTAAGTTTGAACTCGCCTATTCTATTGGCATTCAGCAACCAATTAATGGAACCCCCATTCGTTGGTCTAGTCTCCAAGAGGTTCTGGACTTCGTCCCCGTTTTTGCACGAAAGGTTCGAGAGGAATACCCCGATGCGGTTGAAATTATCAATGACGTCGCCGGGCACTTCCCTCGCCTCCGTATTCTCACTGAGTCGGCGTTTGTGGAGTTCTCTCGCCTACTAGAGCGGCATGTATGTTCCGGTGGTCTCTACAAATTTCCGATTGGATCGCTCCCACTTAATATCCGCAAATTAGTTCATGAGTTCATTGTGAACCCCGCTGTGGCTGACACCACAGTCGATCAAATCTTTCAACATATGTCAGACAATGCTTGGCCGCAAGTGAGCCAAAATATAGTCTTGCTACTGCGAGGTCTTTTTGCCCTTGGTGTACTACGATTTGTATTTCTGGACAAGCGTTGGCGTGTTGACTACGGTCTAGACGATCGACGAATTCCTCCCACCCGACTGGCGGTTCCTTACCGTGCTAAAGATATACCAGCTGCTCGGGCTGAATTCAGTCATCCAGATGCCGCATTGGCTTTGACCTGCCTAAGTTATTACTATGGTGGCCTTGAGGATGACCAGATCTTCGAATGTCTAGACCATAGCACCAAGAATGGTCGGGCATCTGATGAATATGCATCCTGGACTCATTTGCTTGTGGATCTCCCTCCGGCATACCGCGAGTATTCAGGGATCAATCTAAATGACCGACAACAATGCAAAGAGGTCCTATTTGCTCATTTAAGATTCAGCAAAGCGCTCATTGACTATTATCTGTCTCAACTGGTCTTTCCCAAGGAAATGCGTGAGTTTCCTCAGCGCATCTCCGCTTCAGGGTGGGACTTGGCTGAACGGAAGACGAATCCGACAACTGGTTTCAGCGGTACAAATGATGCCCGGGATCTTCTACCCCTTAGTATCCACCAGTATGATCTAGACTCTCTGAAGGGAACCAACGCTCTTGTCATTCAGCACATACTTGACCCCGCTAACAGTGTCGAGTACATTCCTACCCGGACGCTGGACAGCGATGTGACCGATGCAGATGTGATCCTTGATTTGGTTACATCCCTGAAGCCTGAGGTTCGGGTTATATTGGATGTTGGTGCACAGATTTTGGAGCTTAACAACCTTCAGGTAGCCAAGGCATGGCTACAGCGAACAGCACCTACCCCAGAGTGTCCGAATAATATTGAGGGCGTCATCTTCTTCGATGACAATGACCATTTGACAGTTTTAGATCTCCATGGGCACTGTGAACTGCTCCAGACCTCACATCTATCCTCGTGTATGGAGAGATGCCTCGTCTTTTTAGACGGAGCGCATACACGAGGGACAGATCTGAAGTTGCCTCGATATTACCGCGCCGCTGTCACACTGGGTAAGGATCTCACCAAGGATCGCATGGCCCAAGGTACGTTGACTCCCTACCACAACACTCACGTCTACTAACACACCGCTCCAGCATGCATGAGAATGCGCCAACTTGGCCGAGGACAGACCATTGTCTTCTGTGTCCCGGGCGAAATCAAGACCAAGATTTTGTCTATCTTGTCTGGTAAGGGCTCCAATGAGACGATCACCTGCCGGGACGTTGTCTTATGGTCTATCACCGAGACTTGGGCACAAACCTCTCAAAGTATCCCACTTTGGGTTCACCAGAGCCTCCGTCATCACCATGCTCAGCAGATTTACAAAGATCTGGATTCACAGAGACCTCTGACGTCCGAAATCACTAATCTCCTTGTTGAAGCCGAAGCTCAGACCCTAGTTGAGCGCTACAAACCTAAGAAACACGATCCGAACTGTCATCCTCTTGCAATTCCAGGAATTGATGTCCCGCGCAATCACGCCATCTTCAAACACGCGGATTCATTCTACCCAGGGAACTTCAATCATGTCTTTTTAGGTGAACAGCAGGAACGTGAGTTGGCCCCGGAGGCTGAAACAGAGGCAGAGGCGGAAACTGAGACTGAGCGTGAAACTCAGTCGCCCGTTTCACCACTACCTGCAACACCAGTGTTGGACGACAATTTGGTGGCTTTCGTTCGAACTGGAGTCTTGTCACCTAAGACACAAGTTGTGAAGTTCTGGCACGCTTTGTCACAAACGACTGCTTTAGAAGGGCTGGATGTTGATGCCTTGCCAGCTTCACTTCTCGTTACTGAAGATTTCGCCACCCCGATTGATACTGGTGCGAAAGTTGGCAAGTATAATGACTTGTACTTGCGACCGGTGCAGTGGATTCTTGTTGCTCGAGATTCTGCGGGGCTCGCTACAAACATAATAGTCATTAGTCCCTTTGAAGCAGACAGGCTGTACTCCGAGGTTCGAAAGTCACAATTCGTGACAATGCATGTTTACGCTCCTCGATTCAACAAACACCACCCTAAGCTAGATAGCCTTTCCCTTTATGTGGTGACTGGCCGGAAGACAACTGAAAAGGGCCAATCTAGTTTGACTAAGGCTACCCCCTCTAAGCCATCTAGTTTTGAGTGCGCTTGTATAAGAGAGCTCAATCTCTTCGCCGGACAACTATATCTTGGTGGGTACGCTGCCTATCTCAACTTGTGTTCCTATCTACATCTTCGGAGCCCCGCCACCCCGCCCTCCCGCACTTGCACATTGGATGGTTTTATTATCGACGACGGGCCTGACTCCGCCCTGACTGCCGAAAACTTTGTAATTAACCCGGTGTCAATAATCCAAAAGCTGTTGATGATTCGGAGAGGGGAGACGAAAATCGGTGGTACGCACATGGGTAGCTTGTTGGAATCGAGACTTCTAACGGAGCATGATTTCTTAGATGGTGATGAGCCTGAGTGGGCCACGGTATAGAGTGGTCAGAGTGGGGAAGAACGTGAGAACTCAAATTAGCTAGTAGATTGACAATTGTGTTATCGATAAATCTGTAAAGATGATTTTACATGAACGCCGTTGCGATATGTCTACATGTGGTCCAAGAGCTGTAGCATGACACTCATATTGACTCGTAATTTCCAACTGTCACATAGACAACAAATGCCTGATTCCGGGGGCGGGTATATGGTGCCTCAAAGATCTAGGCCGTAGCCGAGCACCTTTCTTTCCCGATTGCCACAGCAGTTGAAGTTTAGTGGTGGTTAGTTGGCCCGAGGAGTTTGTAGACAGAAATGCCATAGTAGCCACATATATATGATAGTGATCGAGAACACAAGTTGTATTAGAAGAATCAGCGAGGCAAATAGCACGTGTGTAGGTTCATATACATACATCCGCGTAAGACCTATGTCAGTTGGGATAGCTTCAGGGTTGACAATGGTTGGCTTGTATATGAATGTTGCCGCAAAACCATTCCATTCTGACATAGTTAGTGAATTGGCACACCAGATTTATCATATGTCCCGTGTTTCTAGTCTTTACACGTCCGTAGTCCAAAGTCAACTGCTGTGCAACCTGTGCATGACCCGTGTCAGCCTATGCACGGGTACCGGGGTCTATCCCTAGCGCACATACCCTGTCTTTTGACACTCCAAAACAAGATGACGTCAATGACAAAAAAAATATCGACAACAAAACGAGCAAAAAAAGGATACAACGAGGTTCTAATGTCTGGCTAAAGCCGGAGCATTGGGAATTGAGCCCAATGCGGGGGTCGAACCCGCAGCCTTGAGATTAAGAGTCTCACGCTCTACCGATTGAGCTAACCGGGCGTTGTGGGGTACTTGTTGAAAACATTGCCGTTAGTGGGGCTCATGTACGGTCACCGGTAGGGTTAACGGAGTAGGAACCCTACGGCCACGGAGTCACGTGAGTCTCTGTTGCCATTTCGGACGCGGTAAGCCTTGCGTTAACTGGACTATCCCTGTCACTGGAGCCAGATAAGATAAACACGACAACTGGGTTTGTCTACATCAAATCTTCTCCCCGGAATGGTGATTCTCGTGAGGATGATTCATTTTAATATATATGTGCTTTCTATAACAGTACTCCCCGTGACGCTACCTCACTACACTACATACACCTTGTTTCTTACTGGCTACGCGCGTTCCTGGCATTGACTGTAATCCAGGTTTCGCTTCCGATAAATCCCATCGCATCAAAACGTTTGACGTCACCATAAACCCAAATCATTCGACTCGTTTATTTGTCTGGCTTGTTGTTTTTTTCTGTCCGTTCACAATAACTGACGGTTTTATGGGTGACAATTACTCGCTTGGGTCTCCTCTAGACATCGCGGCGCATTCAGCTGCGCAGGCTACCGCTCTCATGAACGAAGCACAGACTCCATCGCCGCTCCCATCTACACAAGCGCTGTCGCCGGCGTCTTCAAATCCGCCAGTGGCTACTTCCCATGCCAATGCCACTATACCGCTTCCACCTCCCTCTAAAAGATACCAGACCTTTGAAGAGCTTTTCGAGATTCTTCAAGATTTCCATCGGGACAACGGTGCCGCTATCTCAAAGGCGAATTGTGGAGGGAAACGGCAAATCAATGGTGTTTCTATGTATACTGTGCGCGTTCTCAAATGTGACCGTGCTGATGGCAATACATCTACATCAGTTGGTCTTCGCACAACAAGTAGTTCTAAAACAAATTGTCCTTTCCGAATGGTAGCAAAGGTTTCTCGCGCAACAGATAACCTTTGGACTTACACCATCGAAGGAACCCATAACCACGGGCCCTCAAAACACCCTTCTGAACACGCTACGCATCGCCGACGGACACAGGAGCAAAGGGACCTCGCACTGTCTCTATTCAAACATTCTGAGCTTACCGACGCAGCGGTACACAAAATTCTGGTGGATTCTTCCAAGGAGAAATGCTACTTCTCGGTGAGAGATATAACCAACGACCGGACCATGTTTCGAAAAGCCGGTTTGATTCCGCATACACCCAAAGGAAAAACAAGCAACGGGGTAGAAAAGAGCGCGATACAAAAGAACACGGGGACTAAACGACGCGGCCGGCCACCGAAGCGGCCAAAGGAGAATACGGATAGTACGCCCGCGCCGGTGGACTCTCCAACAATGTTCCCAATGGACCAGCTAGAGGATTATGCTATGTCGTAGTTGTATAGTATGTACAGTATGTATATAGTTGGAAGCTCTGTGGCCGAATAACTTGTGGGGATCGCGGTTTCCCGGTGTAAGCTGCACTCAAGCTGTATTAATCGAGTCGGCCTTTTTTAGGTACACAAGATGAACCACAGATATTCAAAGGCTTACGACAAGTCCCCACGACCGGCAAAAGTTTTATCTTGGTTTCTGGGGCTGTAGCTGCTATGTTTAATGTATATTAAATGCGCATGTTGTGACTGTCACTACCAAGTCATGTGAAATTTGGAGCATAAGCTAGTCAAATTTGATGAGAAACAGTATCAACTAGAGTCACGGAGTGCGTAGAATGGATAGATTGATTGAGTGCATCTATGTACGTGCAAACTTCTATGTTGTAAGGCCACGAAAATCAGTTGCCCACTGTGAAGTTTCCTTTTGCCCGGGACATATTGGTTCATTTGTTGCCAGCCGC
>JAJNMT010000020.1:0-10911 GCA_025685495.1 Huntiella abstrusa
ACAAACAAAATATACCAATAAATCCAAACCATAATGTAACGACGCAACACAGTAAACAACCCATCACAACACTCATCTAAAAAACACTCAAAACTCAATCCTCAAAAAGCACTCAAAACTCAAAGCTCTCTCTTGTCGGGTTCAAAAAACAACTCCAAGCCAACGTATCCTTCCATCGCATAAGCTGGTTCATGTCGGCTGATGAGAATCCTACCATGTTGATTAACCCAGGTATTGTTCCGGGCGAGTTCTGCTTGCGCGGACGATGGTCGAGAATGGTACTCGTACACCTTCAATTGCGTCTCTCGACGGCCATCTCGACCACCACTGGCTCAGGATTCAATTGGGGGCTCTCTGCGACTGGGAGGGGTCGGAGCTAGCCAGTCTCAAACGGTCCGCATGAATACGTCGTGTCCGTTGGCACCTTGAGAGTCTCAACCTATATCTGCCGCGGGAACCCATTAACTCTCCAAGATACCTGCGCTTTGCCGAATATCGAGGTCTTAAGTTCCTCTGCCTTGGTCACTGTTGTTTGTGCCGGTGTATAAACTTCTGCTCGAAGCCCAGACCCAATCACCCGGTTGGAATTGTCCGAGTGGGTTGAACAGCGGTTGGACCTGGTATCCTCCATTGTCTAGCGCGGGCAGTTTCCAGGGAAGCTTTGCCCAACAGCGGGCATCGGACACGTCTATAGGAGAATACGGGTAGCTTGTGAATTCGGTGAACTATTATACCGGCAGTGAGCGGATGCAGGAACAATGCATTGTAAGTGGTCCGTCGTGAGATAGTGAAGTTCAACTGTTTTTTCATCCGTAAATCCTATGGGGAGGACACGCATACGACTTACGTCCTGTAGATATACGACATGAAGACTAGGTTAAGTGATCGACAAAGGGTGAGCGTAACCCTCGCAGGAAGTAATTTCTCGCTAAACTGTCGTCTTCAGTCACCTGTGGTTTTCACGTAGCGCGTTGGTTTTGCGGATGGGTTATGCTGTGGAAGGCGTCTCAGGTCGACGCTTGAGCGTCGCGGTAGTGCACAAATGTTTCCAACATAGTTAGCGAACCTGCGATCGGAGTGATTGACATAGTGGAGTGCTCGTGGGCGTGCGTAGTCTAGCACTCAAGGAAACGAGCAGTCAAATACGGAATGTCCATCGAATGGCACGGAATTAGGAGTGACTCCTTTCGAAGGTGGTCGACGATGGTCATGACATGGCGAAAACTCAAACCATCTCGTTTGCTTGGTGGTAGCGGTCCGAATCAAATCCAACCCGATGTGTTGCCATATACGATCCGGAACGGGTAGCGGCTTGAGCAGCCTTGGCTTGAGCTGACGTTGGGCGTTGACGCTGCTGCATAGCTCGCAATTTCGGACAAAACGAGCGACATCCTCAGTGTAGTTCGGCCAAAAGTATTGTTTAGCAAATTCCGTCACCATAGTCCTCTTGCCGGGATGAATGAGCGTCATAGAGTCGTGCATTTTCTGGAGCAAACTGGTTCGCAAGGGCTCGGACCTGGGAATCCAAAGTCGAGATCGAAAGCAAAGGCGAGAGGCTGCGTCTAAGGAACATTCCGAAATGGATACTTTCCAGCTACCCTTCAATTCGTCGGGCCAGTTTGGGGCTTCTCGTTTCACGGCGTCGCAGGCAATGGCGTAGTCGCGGTCGAAAGAAAAAGCGGACGTCCATTTGTCAGATAACATCGGATCACGGAAAGGCGAGGTTGGGTGAGAAGAAGGCGTAGACGTAGGAGGTGGCGGCTGGACATGGGCGGTGCGGACTCGTATCAACCCATCGCCGGACTTAGTGAGCAGTTGTTGACGACGAGCAGCTAGGCGAGGGTCTGAATCGTTTTTGGGTAAGCCGAGTCGTGAAAGGGCATCGGGAAGCGGAGAAAGTTTGCCTGGTCGGTGTTCCAATTCCAAATTATATTCGCTGAGCAAGAGGGCCCAACGCGCTTGTCTTTCCGTCAATTGTCGAGTATCCGTGAAATGAAGAAGGTTCTTGTGGTCGGTAAGCACGCGGACTGGGTGTTGGGCGCCTTTCAGTTCTCCACGCCATTCCTTCAACGCTCGGACGATGGCCAAAAGCTCCTTGTCATGAATCTCGTAGTTACACTCAGCCGGCGCGAGCTTCTTGCTGAAGTAGGCGCAAGGATGAAGCTGATCGCCGTGTTGTTGAAGAAGGACTGCGCCTGTGCTATAACCGGAAGAGTCTGCTTCAACGACCGATGGGAGGCTGTGATCAAACGTCTTGAGAATAGGGGCCGAACAAAAAGAGTCTTTGAGCTTTTGGAAGGCTACATCGCACTCTGGTGACCAAGAAAACGTTGCTTGAAGGGTGGTAAGAGCGATTAGCGGACGTACTTGTTCTGAAAAGTTGTGAATGAAAGTGCGGTAGAAATTGGCGAAGCCGATGAAAGCTTGTACTTCCTTCTTTGACGTAGGGACAGCCCAGTTTCGAACTGCTGCTACCTTCTCAGGGTCCATTGAAGTAGAGCCGGGTGTCAGAATGTAGCCCAAATACTTGACCTCTTTCACAGCAAAAGCGCATTTGTCAATGTCGACTGTCAAACCTGCGTCTACCAATTTTTTCAAAACCATATTAACCTTGCGTTGATGGTCTTCTCGAGAACCAGCTGAAAATACCAAGATATCGTCGACGTAGGCGGAGCAAAAGTCATCCAAATATTCTTGTAGGACCGAGTTCAAGAAGCGTTGAAACTGAGCAGGCGCATTAGCCAGACCGAACGGCATGACATTCCACTCAAACTGCCCAATCTAGTTCGGAACGCAGTCTTCCATTCGTGGCCAGGCTCGATGCGGATGTTGTGGAAGGCTGCGACGACGTCTAACTTGGTGAACCATTGGGCTTTGTGGATCTGGCGGAGTGTTTCGTCGAACTTGGGTAGAGGGAAGCGGTCCTTTTGCATGATTTTGTTGAGGGCGCGGTAGTCGACACAGAAACGTAAACCACCACCGGGCTTCTTGACAAATAAAATGGGAGCAGCAGCCGTAGAACTGCTGATGCGAATAAACTTTTTCTTGAGCAGATTGAGTAGCGTGTGGCGTAGAACGAGGAGCTCGTCGTGAGTCATCTTATAAAGAGGACCCCATGGGGCTTCGGTATCCGGAACGGTGAGATTAATTTCGTGATTCATTTTCGGTCTCAACGGGGGCAAGCGACGAGCATAGAGAGCCTCGGGGTCAAAAGCCATAACATTCTCGTCGTCAACCCAGGCCGGAACTTTGTCTTTCCAACCGGGATCGACGGGATCGTCCTCCTTGGCTAGCTTGGCGAGAGCGAGATTGATGTCTTGTAGAGTAGCGGCAAAGACCTTGGTGTCTTGTTGGTTGATAACTTGCCGGACTCGGTGCATAGGAACTTCTCGGGGAGCGGTGGATCCTGCGTTTTTCGTGCCGAGGACGGAGTGAGTCGGAAAAATCAGACGGTCGGCGTGGCAGTCAATGGTGGCTGAATGGGCTTTCAACCAAGGGTAGCCAATGAGAATCTCGTCCTGGGACATGTCGGGAACAATAAGAGCTCGAACTTCTTCTCTCAAACCGCCTATGTCGAGCGAAAAAACAGCTGTTTGAGTAGCCATGGATGCTGGCTGATCGTTGAATGGGGATAACATTATGGGGGTGTCTAATGCGCAACGGCGTAGACCAAGGTGGGAGCACAAGTGTTCAGAAATAATAATGGAGGTGGAATTGCCAGAATCAATCAGAGCCGTAGTCGGATAATTATCATTAATAACTACAGCTACATCCAAAGAACCACCAACTTGCAACAACGGGCCGCTGTTAACAGCAGCAACAAAACCCTTGGTCTCGCCGTTAGATGACCTCTGCGGGCGACGATCTGCAGAGGAAACTAGTTTTCCGACAGATCGAGCAAATCATCGCCTCCACCAACAAAACCATCATCATCAACAACGTTGGGCAGCACAACCGCTTTACCAGATACCTGGTTAACCCGCACCAGGTTGGGGTTTCTGGCCGGCAGAAACGGGCAGAACTTAATACGGTGGTCAGATGCACCACAGCGGAGACAGAGATCGTTCTCACGGCGTTTAGCAATCTCGTCGGCATCAACCCAAACGGCTCTCTTCTTGCGGCCGCCAGCACCATGAACAGCGTAGGTTCTAGACCAATCCATCGCATCAGGGTGACGAGCGGCAGGAGTGGCAGGGGCAGCAGGAGTAGCGGCAGCTGCGGGACGGGGAGCAGCAGACTGGCGGGAATGATGGGCACCAAAGGATTGGTGAGAAAAGCCGCGGAAAGCGGAACGTGAGCTGGGCCCATCATGGCGATTCTGGTGCTGTCTCAAAGCAGCCATCCCTTGAGCAATCTCGACTAGTTTGTTACGCCAACCTTCGTAGTCTGTAGGCATCGTGGAGAGTTGGAAGTACAGGACCTCCATAAGTTCGCTGGAAAGCGACTCTTGCAACGTGAAGATTCTGTATTCGTGTGGCATTCTCGTCCAACCGGCAACGTCGACCAGATTTTCATAGTGCTGGATGTGTTCAATCAGAGGAGTCCGACCTTGCTTGAGATTGCGGAGTTCAACTCTGGCTCGGCCGGCGGCGGCAGGGTCAACGTACTTAGCTTGCATAAGTCTCATCAACATAGCGACAGAAACCTGCTCCTTAAGACCCTCGACCGTGCGAGCAGCCCACTTGGCGGCGTCTCCTTCTAGGCGGGCGAGCATGTTGGCGATGAACTCGTAGTCCGACACGCCGTTCCTGTGCTCGACTCTCCAAGTCATCTTCAGGATTTGAATGTAGGTGGGAAAGTCGGCCAACGTTCCGTTGAAAGTGGGGAGCGTGACGCGGCTGCGTTTGGGTGCTTCGATGTTGCCTTTGAACACAGTAGCGATATCATTGGGGTCGTCGCCGTTGTTGATCACAGCGGAGCGGAGTTCTTTCAGATAATGAAGGTACGTAGCGGACGTTTGAGCGGCTTCTTTGATGGCCTGCTCATTGGGAGACTGGCCAGCAGGGGCGGCGTCGACGGATTCCGGGGGAGGCATGGTCGTGGTCGTGGTCGTGGTCGTGGTCGTGGTCGTGTTCGTGTTCGTGGTCGTGGCCGTGGTCGTAGTCGTAGTGTGAAGGGTGAACAAAGTGATGTTAAGGGCTAGTCTTAAAATAGACGTTAAATGCAAGAAACAGAGACTTTGTTAAAGAAGAAAGGAGAAGAACGAAAACTCTGCAGGGTGGGGGCCGCCTGGGATTTATACCAGGTACCAGGCAAAGCCTAGAGGGTTGCAAACCCTAACAATGATCACGCCGATTCCTTGGCGCCATGACGTGGGGTGTTGGCCCGAGTCGAAGATTTTGCGGAATGCGGTTATCATGAGGTCAGGGTGAGCTTTGAGGGCGTTGTGCATGATGATTGGCGACATGCCGTCAGGGCCGGCTGACTTGTTTGGCAGCATGGAGTTGATGGCATGCTTGATCTCCTCGTCAGTGACTGGGTGCCATTGGAAGGCCGGAACGTACGTCTCGGGGATGGCTACTTCGTTGTCGGTGGAGTTGGCGTGGTCGTTTTCGCCGCCCAGCAGGGAGTAAAAGGCGTTGGACTTTTCCTCAAATGTGATCCTTTCACTGCCTTCATGGTTGATGGTGGGAACGATGTTGGGCTGCATGCCGCGGGTGTACTTGAGGGCTTTGTAGACTTCTGGGCCTTGGGCGGTTTCCAGGAAGCTCTCAAAGTACTGTTTTTTGGCTTTCCTAATAGCCCGCTGCATGTTTGTTCTGGCGTGCTTGAAACGTGTACGGCCTCGACGGCGTCTCTTGAATTGGCGTTCGATGCGGTTCGTTTCTTTCAACTGGGCTGACAGGTCATCGTTCCACCATGGCTTGCTGTGAGGGGATCCGTTGCACTTGGGGATGGCCTCTGTGCATGATTCCTTGAGGCAGCTGGTGAGGACCTCGGCTATGACGTCAGGGTCATCGGATTCTTTTATTTTCTGGATGGCGGTGGGGGCTTTAGACTGGATGGTGGTGCTAAACAGCTCCCAATTGGCTTTGCGGGTGTTGAAAGCGTGGCTGTTGCTGGCGAACTTTTGGACTTTGGACGAGCGTATGAGGATGGCTTCGTGGTCTGAACCTCTAAGGCCCAGGTAAGACCAGTCCCATTTTAGGTCACCATCGTCAATGGAGAAGGCGAGGTCAATGACAGACTTGCCCTTGAGTGAGGTGCGGAGAAAGGTGCCACCCTGCTCTCGAATGACGTTGCGGTCGATGAGAATCTGAGCGCCCTGAGCTTGGATCCAATCCACGAATTGGGATGCGCCCGCGGATGTCGGTTTGCCGGGAAGGGACCACCAGGGGTGGTGGAGGTTGAAGTCGCCTAGTACGATTGTGCGATGGTTGCCTCTGCTGATCCGATGTGGCTTTGTGCGGATATTGAGTGGTTGGTCGAGGAGTTTAGTCCTCTCAATGGTTGTGTTGGCGAACTCTGGCGGGAGGTTGCAGTCTTCTCTGATCTTCTGGGTCGTAGGGCCATTGTATACGTTGATCAGTTGGACATGCTTGTCAAGGCGGAGGTTTATCAGTTGGATGTCGCCTTCGTGGGGGCCAAATACGTCGAAGTCGGCACTCCAGGTGATAGATTTGTGGATGTAAGTTAGCACCCGTGGGGGTTGTGCTAGCTTAGTTGATGGTGGGTATGGGGTCACTGTGACATAGTCCTTATGGCTGTGGAATATCCAGTTGCCGTCCGGTGACTTATGGGTTTGCGGCTCCTGCAGGCAGATGATTAAAGCTCCGTGTTTTTCGGCGTCTGTGAACACTCGGTCCAGGACCGTGGAGGCTTTTAACTGGTTGTGCTGGATGATGGTGACTTGGTCGAATCTATACATGGATATATTTGGCGATCTCGATGACTTGGGCGGCGTAGAAGACGTTCTTCTTGCAATGGAGCTTTTCGGCGTCGGCAGCGGTGACGGCGAAAACGATGGATGCATATTTATTTCCTGGGGCAGGGCGTTTCAAGAAACGGCAATCCCCTCGGGGCTCGATGCCATTGGATGCGGCGAACTCAAGATGGAAGTTCTCTGCCTCCTCCAGGGGGACACCATGCGCGATGAGACGGGACCATTTTTCCCGGAGGCTGACGTTGTGCCAGCCGAGCGGCCGGAGGGCAGGGAGCCAGGACTCTTGCGATTCCCAGAGCTCGTTTCGGGCTTGTTTGCTGGTGCATGTGATACTCAGCTTGCCTTTTGAGGTGAGGCGGACACCGATCGCGCGCATGCCGCCATCCTGGTTGATCTTGTCGCGGATGGTGCGGGCGGAGCTGAAATCACCTTTGTTTGTGGCGGACTCGATGATAAGCTCGCAGTCACGGGTGTCGGCGGGAGCATGCTTCGCCTTGTAGGTGACGAGTTGGAAGCCGTCGTCGGTGGCTGGGGTCACGGCCGGTACAGCGGTTGTGGCAGGCTTCGCGAGGACGGTGCTGTATGAGGAGCGCGCCGTGACGGGGCGGGCTTTGGTGGCCTTGGTGGTGGTTGGCTTGGCGGCGGCGGTCTTAGTAGCGGCGGCGGTCTTGGTAGCGGCGGCTTTAGCGGCAGTAGTCTTGGCGTCGGTGGTCTTGTCAGCGGTCGACTTAGCGGTGCCAGACTTAGAGGTGCTGGGCTTAGCGGCTTGAGTCTTCGCCTTGGACACTACATTCGTCATGGGTGATTGAGCGGCGGCGGCAAGGGCGGCGGGGCTCGGGATATCTCCCACTGCGGGGATGGTGTAGCCAGCGCAGGTGGCCATTGTGACCATGGCGACCCAGAAGTCATCCTCCCCGGCGAGTTTGATCATGCCGTTCAAGACTACGTCGATAAGTTGGGCATTCGTGATTTCCTGCTGGGTGGCGGGCGGGCAGCTCTCACGAGTCTGCGTGTTCGACGGCGCCGCTTGGCGGCTTCTCCCGCGAGCTTGCGGGGGCGAAGAGGGCTGGATAGTCTCCTCACTGGTGGGTTCCTCCGAGAGCACGATGTCTACGACGGGGAGGGATGGAAGGGACTCGGCCTCGATGGTGATGGGGGCCAAAAGTTCTTCGTCGAGGGGGGGTAGGGTAGGTTCTACAGCCGCCTCTTCGGGGGTGGTGGGCTCTACGGCGATGGGGGCTACCTCGGCAGTAGGGTTGGGCTCCGTGACGTAGTGTTGGAAGATTGATGAGCGCCTGATCTTACTACTCTTCTGGAAGGGCATGTATTCATCATCGTCCTCCGGCGGCGAGGCGCGTTCGGGGGAGGAAGCGCGATCTAAGGGGAGCTGCGCTGTCGTCGCTGTGGTGAGCGGGACGCGCGCTGTAGCTACTGGTGAGCGCCTCATCCTGCCACTACTCTTGAATGCAGTGGGCGTGGCTTTCGGCTTCACGGGCGGCCTGGATTGGTGAACCATTCTGGCGATGTCGTCGGTCTTGTGGACGCGTTGGATGGGAGTCTACGGAATGCTCGACGCTGATTGGTCAGAGCACGGACGCAGAAAAAATAAAGGAAGAAGTTTTTTTTTTTTGGAAAGCACCTAGTATTGCTTTGAGTCCGAGGTTCTGCACCCGTTGCATGGCTTTTATCTGCTGGATCATCGGCATATGTCCTTTTTTCCATACAATTGCTCCGTATTCCATGATTGGGGCTACGCAGCAGTTGTATAGAATCTTGGCTGTGCGGGACGGTACACCTCTCCCAATTTTAGTGAGTCTAGCAATGGCCATAAAAGCTTTTACGGCTTTACTTACTACCTCTTTGACATGCTCAAAAAACTGCATTCGTTGGTCGAGGAAGAAACCCAGCCATCTCATTACTGTCTTAGGATATACGGTCGTGTCTCCAGCTTGCACTGTGGACGTCTCCCAATCCTTTGATCTCGTGAGGTGGATGAGTTCAGTTTTCTCATCTTCAAATTCAATGCCATTTTCTTTTGCCTGGGCTTTGAGGTCCAGCATTATGTCTTCTAGGGCCCTACAATTTCTTGCTAGGGATCTAGAAGCCACCATGACACAAAAGTCGTCAATGTAACTTAGTTGTAGATGGTTAACTGGAGCGCGCTGCACCTTTATTTTTCTTGCGTAGATCAAGAACAATATCGGTGATATAGGGCTTCCTTGTGGTATTCCCACACTGATATCTTGGACGGCACTTTGCTGTCCTTCGAATCTGAGTGAGATGCTTCGGCCTGACAGAAACGACTCTACCCACTGGGTAAGGTTGTTCGGCAAACCGAGTTCTTGCATGTTTCTGAGTAATTTTTCTTTGTGAACGTGGTCGAATGCACCCTTAATATCCATGAGAAGAATACTGGTTTTAAGCCCTTTGGCCTTCCACCTTTCATCTTGGTCTTTAAGGAGCATCAGCGCATCAACAGTGGACAGCTGTTTCCGGCCGCCTAGCTGCGATACATCCAGCAGATCGTTGTTGAGTGTGGCGAGGTAACTTAACCTCGAAGCAAATATCTTTTCCATTACCTTGCCAAGGCAGTTCAGAAGGGAGATTACTCGGTAGGATTTGACCTGTGAGTAGTCTTTCTTTCCTGGCTTTTGCAAAATAACTCCAATACCTTCCTTCCAGGCATCAGGATGTATTCCCGATGTGAAGACTTTTTGGTATGTGAGGTTAAATATTGATGGCGCGAATCGATATGCTTTATGTATGATGGCAAAGGATAACCCATCTGGGCCCGGGGCCTTGTTGGGTGACGACATAATCGCCCGTTCAATTTCATTTTTGTCTAGCGCGGGCCACTCCCACTTGGAAGAATCCGGCAAGCTGGTAGGTGGTGGTGTGGTTGACGAGAGTTGGGTTGGAGTAAAGCGGTTTGGTAAAGGAACTTCACTTACTTGGGTTGAGGAAGTACCATCGTTGGTACGAAGCAAGGACATAAACGCCTCTGTCTTCTGCTCAAAGGTTTCTGCTATCTGATCTTGGAAGGAAAGGCACGGTATAGCGGTGGTGGTTGCAGGTTTGGTATACTTCAATGGTCCGTACACCTGCGCGCCGGTCGCTTTACCTAGGTAAGTTTCCCAGCACAGATTTTTCGCTGCTTCCACGTCTTTCTCGTATTGTCGTCTGATGAACTTCCAAACCTCTTCTGGGATCTTGTTTTTCTTGAAGAGCCTTTCAGCCCTCAATTTGACTTTTCTCTTCAGTTTCAGTTCGGGAGTCCACCATCTTTTTGATCGTATGCACCATTCACGGAGGGGGATTGCGGCTTGCGCCGCCTCTTGAAGGATCCCGGTAAGGGCAGTAGCACATGCTTGGACATCGCTTGTTTCTTGTAAGAACGCTTCTAGAGGGCCCGCACGGGTCGTCAGGATTTGCTCAAACTTGATCCAGTCTGCTTTGTTAAGGTTGTACACTGCCGGCCTGTCTTTTAGAACAGGCCTTTCCTCCATTTTCAGGTGTATGCATTCATGGTCTCAACCCATTAGCCCGCGATATGACCATTGCCAATCCTTCCAAGGGAATGTGCCGAGGGTGACAGCGAGGTCAATAACTGAGCGGTGGTCCATGTTTGCTCTGTGGTAAGTGCCTCCTTCTCGCTCGAGAACCTCTTCGTCCACAAGAAGCATGGCGTTCCGGCCCGTAAGCCAATCCACCACAGCTTCTGCTTCGGCGTCAGTGATCCCTTGCGAGCCCCACCATGGATGATGGAGGTTGAAGTCGCCTAAAAGTAGTGTCGGGAGAGTAAGGTTATCTAGTTTTTCCGTGAGATTCATTCTTTGCATAGAAGAGCGGTGCGCGGGGAAGGGCGTTGACCTAGCTGGTTCCATGGGTTGGTATTGGTTCACCTTTCCATTATACAAATTGCATAAGTAGAAGGGTTGCTTGTCGTTTGGTAAGATTTTCAGAATTTGGGCATCCGTTTCCGTAGGTCCAAGAGTCACATAGTCGGGACAAACTCAATGTCTGACCTC
>JAJNMT010000021.1:0-54675 GCA_025685495.1 Huntiella abstrusa
GTGGGAGTCTACGAAATGCTCGACGCTATCGGCATGTTAGTAAAATGGTAGGGCCTTCGTCAAATGATGTTGGAAGTGGAGGTCTCCAAGTTCCCCGCTTACATACCGGCAGATGCTCTAGATACTCACAACTGTATGCCGGAGCTCAATTGGTCAGGATACAACCATGATGAAGAGAAAGCCCGAAAACAACTGCATGCTGTTAGACAAAATGTGCATATCAAGAGGGGACATTTGGACTTGGACTGAGGGTCAGTGAAGAAGAAGGCGTTAGCCATGTCCTGCTAAATGGGCAGCTAGCCTTTTCCGATCTTGCCCCACAGATATTAATCAACCAATCAGCATCAGAGCGCATAGATCGTTCCAAACAGTGGACTTTTGCCTACTTTGCAAACAACATGCGACGAGCAGTTTAACCCTAACCCTGTCATTCATGATATTGAGTGTAGGTTTTTCATGAAGGCGGGGAAGACCTGTATTTTCTACGGCGTCAAGACTTTTTAACCATGTAAAGTAGTACATGATGTTTTGTCACATTGGTGGTGAGATTAGAAAACTTTGATGCCTCTCCGAGTTACGAGTCACAGTGTGCAAACGTCGAATAAAAAAAGAAGTTTTTATGAATGTATCCAAAGAACTATGCCAAGACACCTGATAACTTAAGAAGGGTAAACCAAACTGGTGCAGTCACTTTCGTCGTCAAAGATCTCCATCTCGATATGCTTCTCAACGCTGCGCAGGAAGGCCTTGTGTTGATCCGGGCATTTCTCAGCTTCGACGTCCTCAGCAGGATACTCATGAGTGACAATAACATTCCACCGCTGTTTTCCGTGTTCCATGGCGTGGCGATATTTGCCCCAAACAAAGCATAACGCCATCAGACTAGCTGCGAGAAAGGCAGCGAGCACGGCAATGATACAGGTCTGAAAAAAAGAGTGAGGGTCGTTATCGACGGGGAGGTGGGCACCTTTTGTTCGTTAGGTATTGTGATTTTTCACGGCTGTCATAGTTTGTATAAACTTACTGGGCGGGTTGTTGTAGTGCCCGGGAAAGTAGTGTAGCTGAGCTGGGCTGCGAGTAGCATTATAGCCCATGAAGGTCCCGTTGTGAGAGCCACTAACGGTAGCATTGAAGGTAGTAGCGTTGCTCCCATTTCTAGAAGCGAAAGAGTTGACCGTCTTCAAAATGTTAGCTCTGGCATTTGGGAGAAAGGAATGTCGGTATTTCACTCACAAGGTTGGTAAACTTAGCAGACATAGTCTCAATCATGTGGCTCTGGAAAGGAGCCATTTTGTCGGATGTAAATGAAGAGTGGATTCGATATTGTCAGATTCGGAAGAGAATTCAAGTATACGACGAAGCGATAGTAGTACCGTTGACTTAGGCCAGGCCGGTGGGGACCAATCTATTTATACTTTTCTGTTCTACTAGTACTCAGACCTACGTCAAGAGCCAGTTTAACTAACAGCTCAGTACGGCGCAATCCTATCAGCGACGGATTACCCCGCCGAACTAGTGGGGTTTCAGAACAACTTTAGCTCTTCTTCTCTACCGCACTTGTACGCGCGCACACGTGACAGCTGGCGAAATGACCGCGGAAGAATAGATGCAGTGAAGCGCCCGTGACGAACGGGACTAGTGCATCGTGTATTTGTCTCTATCCCCGAGTCTGAACCCGAAGAAAGGGAATCTGAGATTTCTGACCGCGAGGAGATGATTATAGAGGTGGCGGGTACACTTATATGGTGAATGCACTTTCGAAGATAGACTGGTTGTTGAAACGGCTTAGGCACGTGTTATCTGGTCTGGTTGGAGTTCGGCATGACAAAGACAGTGAGTTCGGCTGGTCCGATGTCGAAGATATGGGTTCACCAGCAACGCTACCGTTCACTGACCACCAACCACCTGACCATTTGAGAGTCAAGAATTTGCAGTCTGATAATGCCAACAAAAAACCAATGTACCTAGTGATCATGTATTTGGGTAGTCCATGCAGGATACCAAAATCCTCACTTTGGAACTTTTACTAGACGACATTTCCCGCACGACAGCTCCGCAGAGATTCTATGCGCTGAAGAATAACGAGTCTAAGGAGAACTAGATGACCAAGATAAGTTAGGGTACAATAGTGCGTAAGGCGGCACTGTCGTGAAGTGTCCAAAATCGAGATATATACAGATCGGGCAGCACCAACGATGGCAAGTCCTTGGGATTAGACTTCTACCTGAGCCACCTTAAAATAGTCGATGGCGCATGGAGCGCGAGCGAAGCACCGCTGGAGTCGCAAAAGAAAATTGAAAACGGCAGTCATTCTACAGGGTAAGGCCAGAAACAACATGTATATCTTTTCTTGAAAAACGGGTGAGAACATTTGAGATATCGAGTAGAAACGACAGAGACGGATATTTCGTTTTGAGTTGATGCAATCCGAACGGATAGAAAGCACGGGGGTAGTTACATGTTTGAAATATCACCGGTATATGCTGGCCAGCCACCCAGAAATCGTTCATTTAAGAAAAAAAACACTGGGTTTCTAAAGATGAAGACAAGACACCCGTGTCTTGCGATAGGAGTGCCTCAGAACTCCAATGATACTACCATTTACCACCTAGTAACGACGCTTGTTAGGTAAAGCAAATGCTAAAAGCTACGACGGTTGCGCTGCTGACGGTCTGGATGTCACGGAAGGAATAAACCTCTACCAACAGCTTTAGCCAACTCCTCTGTAGCGCTGTAGCCCCATCTGTAGTACCGAATATTCTCCTTGACTTGCACAATACACTTTAGCGCGGATTTGCTAGTCATGTATTTTTCCTGTTTTGCTTGCTCAAACTCAAACTTACCTTCATTCATTCTCTCCGCCTTTTGCAACAAAAGATATTCCCAGTATCATCAATCGACAAAAACAACGCTGTTTTCCAATCCAATAGTGTTACATTTCTTTCAATTATCGCCCTTGGCCGCCCCTCTTACAGTTTCGCAACGCCGGCAGCGAAGCAGTCCTATTTTGGTCGTTTTCTTAACCTGCCAGGCGAAGCTCCGACAGTCCAATTGATTTGCGACCGATAAACACATGTATTCGGTGAATCTATACATTTATCCAGTCAATCTAGTTCAGACACAAGTAATTGTTGTCGCCTTTGTTACCCACCAGGTCTCGTTCGCGACGGCTCACTCTTCATACGACTCAATCGGCCCACCACCAGCCGTAAGCTCAAATCGACCGAGATCACGGAGGAACAAGCTCTGTGCGAGCGCCCGGCCTTGGCGGCAATTCTACTTTTACTATTGTCGAGAAATCTATCATCTACCACTCTGTGGGCGAAGACTCTCATTGGAATAGCCCTCCGTCTTCCAAAAAGCCCACCCACGTCTCCATAGACTAGTCAAAGTATCCAGGGTGGTATTCACAACTGGATAATCGTCAAGCAACCAACAACCGGAGAGCAGTCTCATCTCAAAGGTCTCTAGGAACATTAATTATTTTCATCGGCTCGCGACACAAAAATCATGTGTCTTTCTATCGTTCACCAAGAGGCGGTGTCTGCTACACCATACACCGGCGTAAATGTCATCGACATCGACTACAAACTTGGCTCGAATGGCAGTTTCACTGCGAATCCCGACCGTCGCCCTACTGTTGCGACATTTCCCAGCGTTGCTGGTCCTTTCCTCATGGAACAATTCGAGCTCGATCATGAACGTGAGTCATCCATATTAGTCCCTTGTCCGCGCCGGCCTTCTCAACTACATAGCTATGTTGGGCGACAGAGTCTTCATCAAAGCGCCGGGGCACCCCATAGCCTACAATGTAGCTCTACTAACCCAAATGTTGTAGTTGCGAGCTCCATGAACAGCACGCCGCACGGCGTTTCTCCGACGGACACCCTACCTTCTGGCCTGGCGGATACAGGCTCTAGTTATCCAACTCCGCCTCATGAGTTTGGCAGTACCGCCCGGGGTCCTATCCAGCCCTCCGAACTTGACGCACGACTGAGGGCAGAAGCGGAGGAGGCTGCCCGCGCAACGGCCATTTGTCCCTGCTTCTATAACAACTATTATAACTGCAGCTGTCCTTATACTCAAGGCTATCCTGGCAGAGAATACATGTGGCGACCCTGCGATGTGTGCGGTATCCTGGAGCTTGTACCGATCGCCATTCCCGCGTTCCCTCCGTACTCTTACGTCACTTACCCGACGAACGGTTTTCTGCAAACTCAACAGCGGAGACCAGTGATGATTGAGGCTGCCGACTTGGAGGCCTGGCTGCTTGCAGATGCCCAGCGTCAACGAGCAATGCGCACTTACCAGTCGGATGGTCCCCCGCCAACTCGACAGCAAAGACCAGTGGTGATTGAGGCTGCCGATTTGGATGCCTGGCTGGTCGCAGATGCTCGGCGTCAACGTGAGATGCGTCGGGCCAGTGAAGGTAGCAGTGCGGACCAAGTAAACCCTCTCGAGGGAGACGACCTCACCCAGATCTAGAAGAATCCGGAAAAGGTGGATGTCTCCCGCCGTGTGGGGTCGTATCTTAGGGGGGATGGTTTGAAGTGTTCCGTTTGAAAAAGCATTTGTGCAAACTAGAATATCGAAGACGAGACTCATGTCACGTTCTTAGGATTCCAAAGCTATCCAACCTTGATTGTACAAGCGGCTCAATTAGTTCGGTACAATGGTCAACTGATACGTGGGTTTTGGATGTTGATTTCTCTCTTTGTAATCAACAGCTTGGGTGGATTGTGGAAAGCAGGAACTTTAGACTTCGGAAGGAGGGATTGAAGGAGGAACTCTGGGGATTTGTATACCGTCTGATCTACATACACAGTTGTATAAAAAGTTTTAAATCATCAATCATACGTACTAACGTGCAGACTAAGCAAATGCTGTTGTAGGGCAGAGTTGCATGTATATCTAAAGCGAAAGAGCAATATATTTTGGGTCTGAATGGGTGTTTCCTGGATTATTTACTGTGACCACGAATGAATGCTAGTAGGTTTGGTACCGGGATTGCCAGATCCTACGTCGCCGGATATCACGTCATCACCAAGGACTCGAAGACGGCTTGTCGTAACGGATACCTCGATGTGGGGGTAACAGATACAACCGTAACGTGTTTCAGTATTGACAAAACTAGAGCGTAAATCAGTCTAAAGATGCTAAAGATACGAAACATGATGGAGAGCATGTTTGTGTCCCCACTGTTGTCACGGTGTCGTCACATTGATCGTCACATTTGACAAGGACAATGTCGTGGTACATTAATGGATTGTACACCATGATCTGCGCCTCTGTGACACGGAGAGCAAGGGTCCAGACGACGACAGTCTGCAGATGCAGTCATTGGTCTGGTGACAGCGTCTGTAAGTATGTACATCGCGTGATTGTACCAAATGTCCCTTACCCCGCATGTACCAGCCAACAATGCCGACGATTCGGTTGCCAACGAAAGAGGTTCGCGCGTTCGGAGAGATCTTCTCAGGGCTATCTCTCCGTAAAGAGAGCCCTGAAAATTGGGCTTGCATGTAAAAATACTACCGGTGTACGCATCCTTAGTCGCCGAAGACTGCGTAGCCACTGGCAGGGGAAGTAATCATTGATTCTGACTAGCCAATTCGACAAGGCTACCCTCCAGCTCTGTGAGGCTGCGTTTGGACCTATTGGCGGATCAGGGTGCGACCTGTTTTCAACAGTCACGTTATTTTATTTCACTGTACTTCTGCTGTCTACAGGGGTTCATTTTCGGATATACGCCAACCCTGGGAAAAGACCCGTGACTTCGGCGTGGAGTGCTAGTACAATTAAATATCGAGCCCCGCAAAAGAGACACACTATTAGAAAGCCTGGCTTGAACGATTACAGGCCTCATACGCTGTAATGTTGTAGCACATGATCAGGAGCCAATAGGATTTTAACCCTGTGGATATGCTCAAGACATCCAAGTGAACTCTGCAGAATAGGATGGCTGTCTTCAGTGGCGGAAAAGTCGCCTTCTTTTGATTGGTGGCCATCATGTCCCGATCCGGAATTATTGGCAGCAGGCGAGTAACTTCGCATTATAGCATGTATAAAGCAGTATAGACCATGTAGCGCACTTGTACACAACGTAAGACATCGACAACTGCCGGCTCGCAAGAACTTGTACGCACACTGAGACAGATTAAATAGTGATCCTGCGAAATGGTGGGGTAATATGTCCGTTCTAGTACATTGGTTGTAATTTTGCTGAGCTTCCTACGAGCACAGGTGTATATAAACCCTGCCATCCCCGTGTATACTCTGTGAAAGACTAAAGTTGTTCCTTCACCCAAGTTAACTTCAATTTTAACTACCTCTGATATATATTTCTATCCTTCCACGGTTTTCATTTACGCCTGATTCTTATCACTTTTCTTGTGTACCGCCTGCCTTCAACAGCATTCACTACAACAACTTTATTTCTTTCTTTCCTCCTCACAAACAATTTTCAACATGGATTGCACCGCCAAAATGTCGAGCACTTCTCCTTGCTCCCACGAAACCACTGCGACAACCACGAAGGACCTAGCGAACCCTGCGCTGCGTATCTGGCCAGAGCTCTGGGGATTCAAGTAGTCGGACGTAATGACAACGATCAAAGCTATGACGCCGGCCTTCGACTCTCCGAAGAAAGTAAGTTGTTCCAATCTGGGTGGGTTGTACGGAATTTGGCTAACCAGTCTCCAACAGGGGTGTCTAACCGGCAAAAGGAGAACGGTTTTCTAAAGGCAAGGGGTCTGGGACCGACTGCAAGCCGCCAAGAAATCTTGGGCTACGGGCCCCCGCAAGGCCATCATGAACTCCCCGAGCTTGCGGGGGGACATTCTCTACCAACTCCACCCCCCTCGTCGGAAGCCAGCCCCAAGATTTCGGCTTCTGTCAACACGACCATGGCAACTACCGGCGGAAGCTCGGAAAGTCATTCAGTATCCCACAACAGCTCCTTGAATCCTTCGGCGAAGGAGTTTATCTCGACCAAGTACAGGCTAGAGCGCACCAAGATTTCAACGTTCACGCGCCTGTGTTTTCGCCAAAAAAGTCTCAGCGCACCCCGCATTGCCCTCTCAACGCGGAAGCGCCCGATTTCGTGCCTTCGGGCCAGCTATTGTTTGCGGATCATGAGGTCGAAGGATTATGTGACGAAGTGGGGGACCTCAATTGGTATGGCGGGTTCGCGAACAACAGCGCCTCCAGCTCATCTGAATCACTGACTCTGCACCACCCGCCGACGTCAATGTCACCGCTGTCAAAAGAGTAAGCATGGATGGATTTTGGATTAAGACGTGGGTTTATCTGGCTACGCCTTACCTACAGGTGAACTTAGAGACGGGGGAGGCTACCTTGGGTTCATATTAGGGATATTTCGATAAGGCTCAATCGACGGCGAGGAAAAATACATATGATATACAACACTTTGTGGGGAAACTCGCAGATGAATACAAAACTGTAGTCCAATGTGAACCATGTCTATTAATCGACAATCTAATCTGTCTCGGGCTCTTGTCTATTGTTCTGCTCGTGTGTGTCATTTTGGCAATGAACTCTTCATATAATGACGGCTTCTTATGCCGCCTTAGTATTGGAGGCGATGAATATTCCACTGGTTTCATCTAGTAAAATCACATTCATCGATTCTCTTCAACATCACAGTCATACTTGCGATGTCCCATTCATGATTCTGGGCCACGAGTCAAAGCCCTGTTGCTTGGTTGTTGTGTATCCTTATCCTATTCTTCAGACTGCACATTGTATGGGGAGACCTTGCTTTACGTGCTACAGCCTTAACATCACTGTTATCGACCGAGGCTGCATGTAATCCGTAACAGAAAGTCGACGGTTCTACAAAATTCGGAATCAGGCGCCTCGACAAAGCTCCGCTTCAGAGCACTTGCATCTTGCCACGCGGGCCTGGTCCCATACCCAGGTACTTGGGCCAGTTGTGGCATATAGTTTCCTGATCAATCAGAGCTATGAACGCGAAGAGACGGCGACAAGGAAAGCAACGGCGTGCCCGGCAATAGGTCAGGCCGAGGGTAAACTGTAGAACGCAGTTGTATACATATTGGACGACGATCATATGATGGTATTTCAACACAGTTGTGTTACTGGTATACAAAGGTCTGTGTGACATGACGTTGAATCTGTCAACTTTAACTCCTTCCGATCAGGGTCTTCTAGTGTATGCACCAGAGCGTTTAGGTATCCACATGGATTCATGTCAAACTGGGCCAGACAATAGATTTCAGAAGACAATCATGCCGAGACAGCCGAACTATGGGCTGGCTCCTTATCTACTGGGCTGCGGCATTTTTTAGGCCGACACCTTTGATAGCCAAAGGGTTAGATGGCCAAGGATTCATTTGTTGTATAGTTCACGGCCAATACATCCATAGTTTACAAGCGGGATTCGCTCGTCGGACGGGCTGAGTGCCCTGACAGTTCCTGTTGTTGTCGCATGGTGGGGCGTGTCTATAGAGCTACTATGTCCCGCCTACGAACTTTTGGCCTTTGAGGGACAGACTTTGCCTCCTTACACGGGTGGCTTTTCGTGGAACTTCCCGAACAACAATGTCACTCAACTTAAAGGATTCGACATATTCTACGAACTTGTGGCTTGAACGGTCACAACTCACCCGGTAAATCTGTGTTACGGGTGTAATTGTGACAGTGGCAAACACTGGAGATTTACATCATGAACTTGGGCCTCAATGGACACCACGGCCGTTTTAAGGCGGTTGCCATCGTTTTCGTCAGTTACTTGAATACATCATGTACTGTCCCCTGCGACCGGAGCCGGAGTAGGAGTCTCAGTGTTAGTCAGCGGGGAACAAGCACCCCTGAACTGACAACAACAATCATACCATGAGAATCAAGAGCTTTGCTTAATACACAATCACTGACGACATGTGTTTTCTGACGTCACCGTGAAATACACACGAGACGGAGTTGACAGCTCGTTTGTGGCACCATTAACCCTGGACCCTAACAGACGAAGTTGGTTAGTAAGAAAACTTGGGGTAATTCGTTATCGATAAGCGCACATTTATCGCTCCCACAAAAATCGCAAAATATTCACGAGCGCGACTGTTTCCAGAAAACGAGATTTGCTGAAAATGCTTCACGATCACCGAGACAGGGAACCATGAAGAATATCTCGACATGTTGACCTAAAGAACTGTCGTTATTTTGTTTCGTTCCACAGGCAGGGGTTTGCGGAAAATGACATGTTCCCTCGATCTCGCTTAGATCTGCGTGACAGGGAGACAGCAGTTCGTGCAACCCCCGGTATGGAACAGACTCTGGGGAAGTCCCTGGGAACTTAAAATCAACGTCACAGTTTCCATCTCCCAGACACAAGGTTGTGTTGTGTGTAACAAAACACGGACATCAGTACCGGACATGAGTACCAGACATCACGGCGAAACTTGACGTCGCATCTCTGCCGCGGCAGTCTGCAGTCCTGTTCCAAAAGCTTGAACCATCCGGAGTGGGCGAATTGGGGACAAACTTACCTTGTCAAGTTGGTTCTTTTCGTGGGGGTGAAGAGGTGTCGTTTGCCCCCAAACCTCAAGGGGCTGTTGTCGCGGTGTTGTTTGCCAAACTTGTCACGTTCGCAAACCGAGTTCCGGTCCCTGAGAAGTGTGGGTGATTTTGTCGCTGTCTTCACCAAAGAAGAAGAATACAAGTCGAGGCATTTCAGCGCGGCCGATTGATTGCGCTATTTATGCTCGGCCTTTTCAGTACAGAGCTAGAATATTGTGCGTGCTGTGAAGAACACGCTAACGGTTATGTTCGGTTATCTGCGGCCCTGACAGCGGAGAACGAATTTGTCGCCACTATCTATCAGGGTACAATCTTAGGGTTTGGCCAATTTAGGACTGTAACACCTCCAATCATCCAAATGGTCCCATGAAAGGATCAGAGATCATCCGAAACAGACAAGTATCGAGCCTTTTTTTGTATTGGATGTGATTTGTTCTGTTTATAACCTATTAGCTGCACAAGGTCCACTTTTTACAGGCCGGGAGACGGTTGAACCCCGCCATATAGACCCCGTAGTTTTTAAAAAATTATAACCCTAGCTGACCCCTCCTCAAACACCGTCCGGCTATCCCCCCACGGGCGCCCTAGGACCAACCACCGTCGCTGCTGCCTCCTTCTCCCCGGTGCAAACGACGACACCACACAACCAAAAACAACTGTATATCTGACTTCGAACCTTCCAAAATCATGCCAGCCAGTTGCTTGTAAAAAAGGTATCCCGAGTATCGCGCGTTTTTGGGCGGATTTGTGTTGTCTTGAGAGATCGGCAATCGTTAAATGAGGGGGCGAACGCGGCTTGTCAACGAGGCTGACCTCAAGAGGGTGTAGTGGCAACGACGAGCCTTGGAATAAACAAAAAAAAAGGAGAATGTGTTGTGAATGGGATTCCTTATCTCCTCAACGACAGATGGGGCGATTCTGTCTTGAGTTCGATGGGAAAGGCATCTCAAAACCTCAAAGGTACCATTCCGACGGTATTAAGGATCAATATATGGCAGCAAAGAGAATCCTCGGCACCGGCCACGGTACACCAAAATGGTCCGCTGAGGTAGAAGCTGGCATCATGCCCGTCACCGTCGCTCTCACCATGAAGAACAAGGCTTACGCCCTGCGCGTCCTTGACTTCCCGATGTCACACCCCGTCCGCGCGCGTATGCAGACAACCCCCGCTGCCTTCACCTCCGGCGCAGCCTTCGACAGCATTGGTCGCGCAACAACTAGGCCAGTGGGACAGATCCAGTTCCTTGCCGCCACCCACCGAAAAGCCATACCCGACAACACTATAGTTATCCGGAATAGGATAGAATTGGACGCCCCTTGGCGGAAGCCGCTCCCACTGACAACATCTATCCCAAAACTGACCAAGGGGGAAGAAACAGCTGCCCACCTCAAAATTCGAAACGAACTAGATCAGAACGCGCTAGAGGACTGTGACGTCATCTACACCGACGGCTCAAAAGAAGGTACATCAACAGCATATGCACTCGCCCACTTCCAGGGTTCTAAGGTTGTCGCCCAGATGAACGGCTCTCTCGGTGCCTACTTAGAAGTCGCCGACTGCGAATCCCATGCCCTCCTCAAAGAAATCTAGTATATTCGAGATCTCGCTGTTTGCTCGCCAATCGCCTACATCTTCGTGGATAGCCAAGCAGCCATACGCCGACTGGAAAAACCGACGTACTGGTCCGAAATGGTACGCCGCCTCCCGCCCCCAGTCAACGCCGCCAGGATTATTGTCCAATGGTGCCCAGGTCACATGGGAATCCCAGGCAACGAGTTTGTCGACCAGAATGCCAAGGACGCCCTACAACTCGCCTTCATTGAGAAGCCCAAGGTGACGGCCAGCTACGTCAAGCGCACCATGCGCGAGGACGCAATGAGGGACTGGCAGAAAGAGTTCACCCGTCCGCTCCCGAATAAGCGCGAAGGCCGGCGCGGCAAAAACTACAGCACGTTGGGTGGCACAAGAGTGGCGATACGCAGGACAATGAAAGGCCCTCGCTCTCTGACATCTGCCTTCTACCATCTCTTGATGGGAAAAGGGAACTACCTGCCAGCGCTGCTCCACGCGAAAAAAGTGGACTCTGACATTTGCCGGCACTGCCGCCTTGAGAGCGAAACGGTCATACATATCACATTCAACTGCCCGGCCTTCAGGGATGCACAGCACCAACTGATGCTCGACCTCGGCGAACCTCCCGATCCGCACAAAGTCTTCTTCACAGAGAAGGGTCGGTACGCCATGCTAGAATTTATCAAGAGCACGACATTCGGTACATGGAAATGGCCTCCGCAATCGTCAACATCAGCAAGCCTACGCCCAACCATTATGTCCAGCCCGGTTCCTCCTCCGGCCTCGTCGGGCGCTCCAGCAGTACCGGCGCCAAACCCCCCGTCAACTAGAGCTACGGAGGTCACAGGACCCCTGCCCTCCATAGCGGCTTCCATCACAAGGTTTGTCACCACCCTCTGATGTCAAGCACACCCGGGGCACGCGGCACTCAACCGGTTCATCCGCATGATTCTCTTCCATTTATCTTCGTCTTCCTGCGATTATACTTTCTTTTCATTCTTTGTTCTATTTCCTACAGTCTATTGGGTCTGGGTTTTTCATTGGAGTTTGGGGTTATGATATTATTGTTTTATTGGGATCTGGGTTTCGAGTTTTTGTTTTACTCTTTCATCAGGTGGTTGGTCCTTTGGGTCAAACACGGCGTCTGGAGTTAAGTTTGGGTTGGGTTCACTAAGAAAAACCAAAAAGAAGAAGCGCCCAGAGTGTGTAGGTAGATGTGCCACGTTCATGATGCATGCATGTGCACATAAAGTAGTTTAGTTATGCGTTTTCAGGGAAAAACACGCCATTCCCATATCCCCCGCTAGGACAGAAGCAATGAATGATCATAAAAAAAAAAGAGGGTATTAAGGAAGAAGGTTGAGGCAAAAGGTTGCTTCTCACTAATGTCGTGATGCGGTGGTCAGTGTTAGGGTTACTCGATAAGCCAATGATACCAGGGTTGGTACCTACTGGGTTAGTCACGTGCTTTCAGAACTGGGTGAGGTACATACCAGTGTCACGAGGATATGGACTACAATTGTCAACAATACGTGTAATGGTCTTGTTATCTCATGTCTAGTGTCTATGGGAGAATATTTGTGGTTGGGTACAAAGTCTGGTGGTCTGAATTCTAGGATAGTCGCATGCCACCCTTGTATCTTTAGAGTCAACACCCAAATTAGGAAATACATATGGGTCGAGGTCGACGCAGACTTGGAGAGATGTGAAAAGCGATGTTGTAGACGTTCATCGAGGTGCATATGTCATTGACATGTAATAGAAGATGTTGTGCCATGAGAGCCGGTATCCTAGGAAACCTCCACCGTGAAAATATTTCACCAGGGAAATGTTCCACCAAACAAAACCTTCAAGTTGCATTGCCCTCGAAGAGGTAGGTACGTTATGCCTTCCAGATACATCTTGGGAATATACATTTGCGGGAAGGGAAACTACGGAGAAATGAAGCAGCGAGAAAAAACGTCCGAGGCAACTGCCCTATAGACGAATATTGATAGGGCTATGCACTTTGTTTTGGAGGGTAGAGCACAAGACAGGGTCATATTTCCCAACTGAGAAACTATCGTGTACTCTTGTTTGAGAATTTCGAGACTGCAAGACTTTCAATGTTTTTCCCAGACAGCGCAAGTAGACTCTCGTCTTCTCTTTCTGTCTTCCAAACTGATTGACACTGTCGTCTTCATTTTCGCTGTGATCTTGTGAGTTCTTATTGCTGCTGACTAGGAACAAAAGCAGCCTGACAATTGACTCTGCCTGCTCTTATTACTAACAATTCTTTGCCTGCTTTGCCAGACCGTTGACTGCCTTGAACCATCGCGATGGCCCCTCGGAAGCGTGGCAGCAGAACGGAGTGGAAGAAGGTTTCACTGCGAGAACTCCTCACACCAACTGATGCCCCTCAGGTGCCTCAATCCAATCCAACAGGCAGATCTACCATCAGCCACCATCGTTTCCAGACCCGAGGCACGAATCGCGCCAGATATAGATACTGTGGCCAGCATCGAGGTGTATACAACCCGAGTCGCTTTAGACACCCCCAAGCTTTTCGCGCGCAAACTGGGTGGTCTCATTTTCAACAAGGTGTCAATCATCGCCACACAAGTATTCATTCGCTCGACTCTACTCGGAGTGATCAAACTCCCTCCACATTGACGCCTGTGTTTCCCTCACCGACAATGGCTATCGACAAGTCGAAGAGCACTCTTTCTCCGGCCGCCCCGGAGTTTATCCCCCAAGGTGCCATTCCTCAGACACCTACAAGCACTCTCTACGGAGATGGATCTGAATTTGCTACGCCTTCCAACGCGACTAGTGAAAGTTTCTCTGGGGATTCTGTGACAGCCAAGAGTGTCGAGAATGACAACAGCCACGGCGCAAGACAAGCCGCTTGGTACAAGCCCACCCTAAAGGACATAGAGGAAACGGATCCCTACTATGATTATGATGCCGAAAGATCGAACGCCGATCGCACCGCAAAGGTAAGTCTTAGTCGCTAAACACTAGCTCTGGTTATTTCTGTTCGTTCATGTTCTCAGAGACATACTAACAACTTGAAGACAGCCCAGATGATCGGTGTCCCGGAAGACACCAAAGATGAAGCAACCTTGCAACCTACGGAAGTGAGTGTATTTGTTACCGACTGTGAACTTTGAATAGTTGACAAAGTCAAAGAAGACCACCATGAGACTGACTGTGATTTGTACAAACAGGTGCTGCAATATCTTCCTACTGAAAACATTACTCAACCTGCTACTCGACCTGCCACACAGCCTGCTTTGCCGACGCCCACTTGGGGCGGATTCCCCCACGCCCTCCCCCCGATTGTTGCGCAACCTTCTCCCCACCGCAACCAGGCAGAAGTCTCACGCTTCAAGCACCTCTGGGGTGATGATGAAAGCAAGAAGACGGATGGGAAAGGTAAACAGCGTGGCGGAGCAACCGTGAAGCCTGTTGGAGCCCAGAATCGCGACCCCAACGAGGCCGACTTTTCGTTGGTAGAAGGGTTGTGGGACTTCGACACCAAGTACACGAAGAAGACGAAAACCGGGATCCCGGGTATTGACTTTGCGGTGGTCGGCGGTCGTTGGACTTTCCGTTCACAGCAGGATCAGCCGGCGGACGCTGACAAGGTCGGCGGCTCACGCTTGGGTTTTCTCAACCTAGCTGAAGACCACGTTTTGACTGTTCAGAATACGCCAGTCCGGGTCACAGAGACAACCGCCGGCGGTTTTGCGCAAGGACTAGAGTTGTCTATGTACAAGCTAAAAATCGCTGGTGAAGCCTCGGCACCCCGTCAGGCTCATTCGGGGGTGCCTGAAGAGAGCTACATCCAGCCCACTTGGGGACGTACTGCTGGCTGGCCCAGAAAGCCTTGAAGCCGCTGTGGTTATTAGTCGTGGGGGTTAGAGGGACTAATGATTTCCTAGTTTAAATAGAGATACAGATGTATTCATTGCTAGTTGATGCTCTAGAAACTGTGCTAGTGTTCTGGGCGTGGACCAGTACTCCATGGACTACCACGCATCAGCATATTTCTGCGTCAGAAATAAGTGCTTCCTTTGTATATGATGCATGTGCATGTTCTAGCAGGGCGTATGGAGAAGGAAAGATTCGACATTCTGATACAGCGAGAAGCGAACAGCAAGTGGGACGCGAACAAGCATTGAGCAACCACCAGGCAGGGCAGCGGCTTATAGTACCACTGCGCCAAAAATAGGGATCCTTCGGTCGGTATCATTTATGCCCGTGATATGAACCACTATAATGTTGTAGTAGCTTCTATGCTCAACCTCAAGCCTTACAATGGCCATCACTAACCGGGACCTCCATATAAAGTACAACATCACACAACTTCCAAAATCCTTTCCATGGTTCGCTCTTGTGACCACAAAACTGTCACCTCGAGGATGACAACACGAGGCTCAAGTTCACTTCCACGGATTGATGGATGTTGGTTGATTACAGTCCCTTGTGGCCGAACTTGCACGCTAATTCTCCGGGACTTGCAAGCGTTTTGGTGATCACTGTAAACACCAGAGTATGAAAAAGGTATCAAGATAGTTGTAGTAGTTATCGTATGGTCACGGTATATCCCGTTACCCCACTGGAAAGGGAAGAGTAACAGAGAAAAACAAGAAGAGAGAAAGCGGGAAAGAGGGAGAGATTATATCCTCAAGAGACTAAGGGCCTGTATATCACGATAGTCGGGCAATAGGTCGAAACGTAATCTCCCACAGCCGATCAATCACCCAGAGTCATTTCCACGGATCACTGCTAAGACGTCACCATGTTAATAAGACTACGGTTTTTCTTTGTATAATGGCAAAGATCATAGGCAGTCTTCTCCGTCCTATTACTGCCTCACATTGGAGACATACCGTATGGGTCGGGTCTCAACCCACTGTCTCGGCCTTGAGAACAACAAAATGACAGCAATAAAGGAAATAGTTGTGACCAGCGACGAAATCAAATGAAGTATCCAGCAATCCTGTAGTAATCTAGCTTTAAATCTTCTAGAGTTTACCATATCTTCATCCACCATTGCGTCGGTCGTCATATGGGTCTCGAGAGGGATTGATTGTTGAGATGAGGAGGGGTGAGGCGTCATCGAGATTGCCTTCAACTTGGTCTAGTGACTCGCAAAGAATGTGGTTTAAGAAACAGGTAACGACTGATGGATCCCCCGCACCTCAGCAACGGCGGGTGCTGCTCTCTGACCAAAGTCTGATGGAAATGACACTGAATAGCTTCAAAGGGGCCATGGAGAGGGTCGAATGGAAGAAGGGTGTCTCGTCAACAGAACGTCCTCCCTCGAACAGCGAATAGTAGGGTTAGCTACATGATCTTTCTGACTAGGGTTACCGTTCGACGATGCTGCAAAGGGCGGGCCTCGTGTTTGATCCAGGCGTCATCAATTATGCATTGCCCCCGACAATTCACTGACGCTTTGGGGCATATACACGAGCTGCTACCAGAGACCTGGGCGTGTGGGACAATGATTATATGGCGTAAGCCTCCGGAAGGTGCTCAATAAAGAAATATCGATGTTAATTGACAAAATCAACAAATGGGCACGTAGTTTCGTGACCAAAAGCCCGAGTTATTGAGATGCGATGATTTCTCTAAACAAATTTGGATCCAAAGCCGACGTAGGACAACTTTGGTCAAGAATGAACTTTCAGCGGTCACGTGACATCAAAAGGAGTGGTGATATCAAACTATGTAAATATGTAGATACGCATATATGTACATACATGTACATTTACATGTATGTACATATATGCGCATGGCGGGTAGGATGCCGAAGACATACCACGATTGGTGACTTCGCGAAGAACGTGTGTGCGTTAAGGAGCAGAGGTTTCGTCTTGTGTGCACAATCCATAGAATAGGTCCGCGTATGTATTTATATGCCGGAGCATGGACTCCTCTTATCTGCTGTGACCTACGGGATATCAATCGTGACCCCCCAAAGGCTCCTCCATCCAGGTCTCACTTATTGATACGCAAAATCCGGCTCCGAACTACGGAGATGTATGGATAGCTCAATACCATTCATGTCTTTCTGCAATATAATCTTTACTCGACTGCTACAATACTGCCTACACGGAGACTCGCGATACAACTATTGGTGCTGCTGATACTGGCGATCTTGAAAGCGGCTACGAAATGCCTTTCTGTATGCTTGAGGGAACAGTACTACGCTTGACTAACTGGTGAGGATTATCGGATGGGTACTCACATGTTTGTTAGTGATGGATTAAGACACTTTCAAAGTGCTACACAATGGAAACTTGAATGCTTTGTAGTAACAGGTATCATGGATCGTCCCACTTCCCTGCGCCGCGCATATAGAGCTGTTCTTGCTTCATTATTGATCTTGACCATTGAGCCTTTTACTTCAGTACCCAGTGTCAGTAGAAATACATGCTGTATTCATGAGTATAAGGGCAGAACTTTAGTCGCCGTGAATTGAGATTGCAGGCTCGAGGTCATAAGGGACTGGCAGCCATCAGTGTACCACTGTGCTAAAAAGAGGTGAAACCTTGGGACTTTGTTACTAGTGCTGTTATCTCATGGTCTACATAGGAAGCAATTCTTATACAGTGAGATGTTGACACTTAGTGAGCAGCCTCCAGACAGGGCAGAGGCTGACAGGTCAAGCCGCAAATATGAATGTGCAAATTTATATAACGACACATATAGTGTTCTTGTGCCAAACTGTTAGGCAGGTTTCGTTCATCTTAAAACATGTCAATGAAGGAGGCAGATACGTGAAAGAAAGGATCAAATACAAGCATCGAGCCATCAGATGAAGTACTGTGCAAAGCCCTATTCCAGTCTTCCAAATCCATCCCCAAACATACCAGATAGATTTTTTCGCACAAACATTACAAGCACGATGGTCATTCCGCACCGGCCGACCAAAAATCAACATCGTTTTCGACACCGCCAGCAGCGGTTTGCAATGCACCACCGACTATACACCCAGGTACCCCTACCGACACCGGTGAATGTTCCTGTTGTCGTGCCCAGCAGCTCGCTGAGCCCGGCCGCGCCGATCTTTGTACCAGCTAGCAATACTCCCAGCAATTTTGACACCGAAGGTACCAACCTCCCCAGCGAGAGCGGTGACTCTTATTTCACCGCGAAGCAGACACTGGAGCCTGTGCCGACCTATGTTCCTACGTTGAAAGATTTCGAGGAAACGGACCCGTATTTTGACTATGATGCACTGGACTCGCCTCCTAGCGGCAATGTAGGTTCTCTCCGTTGGTTGGATGAAGTCAAGGTGACGAGTGACGTGAATATGATAGGCCAGGAAGTTAACCAACATCAATTATAGGCAGAGAGGGTGGACACCAGCGACAAGGAGGAGTCTGTTGAGGAATATGAAGAGGTATGTCCAACGGAGTGCGATGAGAAAATAGTGACGACGGGAGGCACAGCTGTTGCATTGGGCATACTAACACTCAAATTCTCTGACAGGATTCCCCGAAACCGATGATCCGCCCCTGCCCTGTTCCAGTCCAGAATGAGCCAACCTGGGGAGGCTTTCCCTTAGCTTTGCCGTCGATCAAACTACTCCCTTCCCAGCACTACACTCCAGTAGACTACTCTCGAGTGAAGTATTTGTGGGACGAGCAGCCGACCATGACCCATAGCATTGTGGGCAAACAGACTGAAGAGCCCCACCAACAAGGCTCAATAGTCGTAGAAGAGGAAGCTTCTACTGTCCACAACTCTCCACTCGACCTGCGTTATGTAGCCCAACATGGTAGGCCCGACCAGCTATTGCGTGGTGTCCCGGGTCACCTTCTCAGCTACATAATGTCAGGCTCTCGCAGAGGATAATTTTCCAAATGGTGAAATACCTTCGTTAAAAATAAAATGTGTCAACTCAGATGGAGTGATGTAGACCGAAGTTTCTGTATTTGTCTTGCCGTAAACGAGAACGATATCTTGATACATTGACTGCAAAAGCCGGAAGATGACCTGACACACGAGGAGCCGGTAAGGGGTTTCTGTGTAACGCTCCGAGTACATCGCATGTCCCTGAACACCTGTTCTGCAGATACAACCTAGTTCCGAGTATGAACTCCCCGTCTGGGATATGTCTTGTGGTCTTAGTGGATGGTTGTTCTTATCACAGAGGTGATCCTGTGTGCCAAAGGAGATGTGACCCCGGCTGTTGAGATCACTCCAATGCGATATGCGGAGAAGAGATGTCTGCGGGAGGTCAAACATGTGAAATTGTAGTAAGTGTTTTAACAGCTGGAAATTATGGCGCGTACTAGTCCACCGCATCTTCGTCTACGGCGTCGCGAGGAGTATCTTGATACGGCATCTTGTACATGACAAGAGCTGTTTCAAGATTTAGCAACATGTAGAGCCTGGTAAAGCCGGAAGTATCTGCCTACTCAGGCATGCACTATCAAGAGTGTGGTGAATATCCTCACCTGGATGTTTGTGACAAGGCACCTCTACGGTACTAGTTAACTTCATATGGCCCTCTGAGGAATCGTGAAGTGTGCCTAATGGTGATTAGATTGCAGTTATTAGCATGGTAGTATACTCTGCTGACATTGCGGACTGTGTCCCGCATGGTCATTACCGTTCATTCGTTCGGAGATAGAACTGTACAGAAGAACAAGGTGCATATCTGGGTAATAGCTAGGTGTTACTGGAATCCGATTCAAAACACGTAGTCCAGTCAAACATAAAAGGACGCTGGTTTCCCCCAAAAAACCTAGTCTAATATTTACCCATTTTACACCATGTGTATGCACTCCTCGGAATACAACTTGTTTTGCCTTTACGAACCCGCATACTCTTACTACATTCATACCTTTGATACAGTTAACTTTGGCAATTGTGTAAACCTCTTGTTTTCATTCTGAGCCATCTTCAACATACTTCGCCATCATGGACACAGCCCAGACTGCTTTACGCATGGCTATGCGTATCATCTATCCGGATGAAGACAGCGTTATTGTGGATAAAATTATTAAGCACTCTGTGTAAGTTGGAGACTTTGATGTGACACAGTTGGCAATATGATAGATTCCTAACGTTAACTAGTATTCGCGACACTGACTTGGCTGTTATTACTTCCATGAACATCAAAGACCTACGCATGAAGGTATCACCTCTGCTTGACGAGCGCCTAGTTCACAAGTGAGTGAAGGCCAAATTCAACAAATGAATTTCCTCCGGCCCGTACACGAGACTGACTTTTTTCAAATTAGGTATACCCGGGAAGAAACCCTCGAAGGCGGATCTGAGCCATTCACACAGAGCTATTATTTCATCCACTACCGCGAAACCTTGGACGCCATTAAATCGAAAATCCAATCCATCGGCGACACCTTGAGAGGTAACAGAAGTAGCGCCGACGAAAAGCATGTTTACTTTTGTAACACATGCGATGCCAAGTACTGCGCTTTGGAGGTTTTATCCTGTGTCGACGAAGTCAATGGTTTCTATTGCGAACGGTGCCATGCCACATTAGTCCAGGATTTCGACCGTCCCGATCCCGCAGAGGTACAATACAAGATGTTTAATGAACAGGTCCAGCCGCTTGTTAGATGCATCTCCAAAACAGGTGACATCGTTTCACCTGCCCACCCCTTCGATGACGCCCTGGACCGTCATGTACCTGTGTCCGACGCCCTGGCGATCCAACCCGACCCAAAAAAAGATATCAACAGGCCGATACTGAGATCCCCGCTCAGCGAGACTCCTTTGATCGCACTTACAACTTCGGATATCAGTGTACCTGTCACCCAAACAACGGAAAAGCCGGATATCAGTTTTCAATCAGAGTCGAAGACTAGTGGTGGTCCTCCCTTTGCCTCGGGTTCTTCCGGGGCTTATGTTCCCCCGGAGGAGTGCGACGAGGACCATCCGATGGTTGATAAAAATGGAGATGACTACGTTTGCGAGTATGAAGAAGACCAAGTTATGCTTTCTCCTCCCGAAACCACGTCAACTCAGAATACTCAAATGTCCACAGGGCAGTGCCACCCTTGTCACCTCATCATCGAAAGTGTCGGAGAACTGTGTGATGAGGACGGAGATAACCTGCAAGAAATGTTTGACATCATCATGGCAGACTATCACAGACAGCAACAAGAGGAACATAACGGCCAAGCTGTGGAATCGGAAATGTCGGACGAAGACGAGGATGACGAGAAATACTTGAAGAATCCTGGTACACGTTGCGGTATGTAACCGGCCATCACCAAACGGAGGAAGTAAACAGTGGCTTCGAAGTACAGTCCCCCTGGGGTTTGCTACCATATTACCGTTGGCTCGGTCATTTACTGGGAGAAGTTCATTGCTGTGATTACTTCCTCTCCGGTGTAGTAGGGCCTTTCTCAACCGACAACAGACTACCACGAAATCCTCGTTTTCGAAGCGGCTCTAATGTGCGCCTGCCTTCATTTGTCGTTCGGGTGTACTTCCAATACAATATGTGGTTTATTCTTGTTACTAGGTGGTATCGTTATCAATTTGGAGTGGAGTTTTGTTAGTCTTTTTTACGGTCGTCGCCAAAAAGACGACCGGTTTTTTGAGGCGTGATGATTTGGTGTTTTGGTTTCTTGGTTTAATACATTGTTCTTCTGTTTTTTTGCACAACAAGCCGTCACTGGCGTGGGTGATCTGCGGTGTCTTTGTGCTAGTATCCCAGACTGGTGATCATGTGACGATGACCAGCTAACGTAGCTTGAGAAATGGATGCCTTGTTGACGTTGACTGAGATGGATCAATCACGCATGAAGACGTCTCTTTCCTCCTGGGTATAAATATAGTGTAACATGGAGGGCCGACCTTCAGCAACATCATGTCGCACCGTAAGTCGTGTGCAGTGCGATCCTTGTCCCATACAGGAACGGCAAAGTCATCGATTTCATCGTGTTTTTGGGGTAAGAGGTGAGTGGTGCGAGATCTTTCTATTGACTCGCGTACATGACGGGGCGAATGGTAGTAGCATAAGAATGCGAGCAAGCAAAACGCCCCTGAGCGGGGAGCTTCCTGACTAACGAACATCGCAGTAAACGATGTGTCCACCTCACACAAGGCATGGATTCACAGAAAGCTATAAACCCAGACACATACAGGGCATACTGATTAAAGCCAGGGAGCACGATAATCGCATTAAACAGGGAGACTAAACTTACGATATTGGAACGGACTGAGGTGGATAATTATACTCACTGGAGGCATACAGAGCAGCTGGGATAAGGGTGAGGCCGCAGCGGCCGGATGGCGGGTCGGCGCGTCACTATAAAGCTCGATAGAGTAGATCCAGCCATGGCCGCAAGGCCGTCCAGTAGGCCGGTTCGTGGCCGTCCAATCTGCGGCTGAGTACTAACCATAGAGGGTGTATAGGGTGTAACTTCACACTGGGCCGAGTGTATACCAATAGGGCTGTAAGTAGTATGGTGAGGTATTGTCCGGGGAAGTACTATTAGAGAAAGCACACATATATTAGGATGGATAATTCTCACAGGAGTTACGGTCCGGGAAGAGATTTGATGTAGACAGACCTAGTGGATGTTCTTATCTTATCTCTCTCCAGGGACAGGGGTAGTGCAATTAACGGGGATGTAGACCCAACATAAAAAACTACAGCTTTCAAAGTTTCCAAGTGGTACTAAATTATATTGTTATTCCTGCGGTTTACCAGAAGCCCGTTGCCAAGATCATTTCCCCTCCAAAGCATGACTAGGAGTCAGATTATCGCAGGCACTACCCTCCCTCCCGAAGTTTCACCAATGATACCTCCACACGACACTCCCATCATCGTTCAACCCAGAATACTACCTGCAAAAATACACAACATCCCCAAGTTTTCACGCTCCTCCCTTTCAGCTGGCAGTATTCGTGTTGGATCTCAATGTTGGCTGTTCCCGTCTGCCATTGAGTGATACCAGAGTCAAGGCCGCCTCAAGCATCTCGGGTTCGACGTTCATCTTTTCATGGCCAGCTTTGAACGAGCCAACAAAGGGCAGATCAGTAGCTTTGAGTTGTGTCGGTGGCATCTTTAAATCCTTGGTCTCAGTTTCCGGAGAGTCGCTGGTTGTGTTGTTATCCTCAGTAATTGGAACGGTACCATCATCACTCATACTGGTGACGTCATCACTTGTGCTCGTGACGTCATGATTGGGATTGGTGACGTCATTGCTTGGATCGATATCATCGTTTCCAGGTCCCTGCTCTTCTACTTCAGCCACGGATTCCAACCAATGAGTGATCCATTTGATAAGGTCAGCCTTAGATCCGTGAGGGACAGTCATCACATTAACAGATGTTTTCGGAAGGCTTCGTCGCACTCTACCAGACTCATGGATCGTGACCGATGTCACAACCTGGCGAATGGTAGCTTTTTTAGTCATCGCGTTGTGGATATCAGGCTGTGCGAGTCGTTAGACGGGTGTATTTAGTCGAGTTAATGATGAAGAGGTTTACGCCAACCAGCAGAGAAAGTGGGACATAAGAAGATATTCAGGAGATGGTCTTGTGAGTAGTCCGCCGTTGTATGACAGTTTCATTTGGTCAAGAGAAGAGCCCAGGTCAACCACTCGTTCGAGGAATTTGCTGTGTGATGGCAACGAAGGGGGATAATAAACACAGGACTTTGAAAATAAGGAGCGAGACAAAATAGATAGAACAGCTCCTCAGCAAGGTTAAGTAAACGCTGATAATGATATGCTGTTCTGCTTGATACAGCGAGGAGAGCAGAGCAATACTAGGTGCAAAGGTGACGGAGCTTTCAAAGCGGAATAAGTTCGCTGAACTGCCGGTCCGAAAAACAGAGTTCAACCGGTTGAACCAAAAACAGACGTTACTTCCACAGAATTACGATGGGCTCTCCTACACTGGCATGAGCCCCTTTACTGCATGTCTACCTCAACATCTCTGGCCCGATTGCCCTATTGTAGGCTCATGGAAGTATTCAGGGAGTACCCTGACAGGACGTCGGACTTTATTCGTTTAAGAGCAAATGGGAAGTTACAAAAGCACTGTACCTGCCTTTGTAGTCCACCGGTAGACTTCTATGTCGAGAACTTGCATTGTTTCACGATCTTATATTCCGGGCCGCAGACCTTGGTTGTCTTGACCCACGGTTCTAATTAAGATTGTACCGTTCGACATGTCGATTGCTGTGTGCTAGGGTCAATTGACCAAGTTTGAAGTGTAGCCCATATATGAACATACACTGATTCAAGATGCGGGCAGAAGGTAATAGGATAATCCAAAGGACATGCATTGTATGAGCCATGCCCGGTCTTACGGCTAATCGCTGGTGAGTCTATTCTCACAGTAGAAAGATTTCTGCTCGTACTTACTACGTGGGTTCCGATAGCACGAGCACCGGTGATAAAGTACAAAGGCATCACTTCTCTTTGGTGGGGTGGCATTTCGATACCTCACATTCCGTCAAGTACTAACAAACCCCAAAAAGCTAGCGCAGTCTATCAAGTATGAAAGAGAAAGGAATACATCTGTATTATTCTTTGAATTAGGAAACACCTTATTCCCACCAACCTCCGCAATCCAGGAAGATGGCGTATTCACAGCGTTTGAGGCCAGCCAGCGGTACGTCCCTAAGTGGGCTGGGCATAACTCTCTTGAGGCCCAGCCACATGACCCTGCGGAGGTGCCGAAGCCTCATCAGCGATTATTAGCTTGTCAATACAAAGCTCTAATCCCCGGACGATACCGTTGGCTGTTGCCCTGAGCCCCGGACTGGTGTGTTCTGAGTAGTCAAAACGTGGTCTTCATCTTCGTTCAGGCCACCCAACCTCGAGCCGCCGATTTCCTCAACGCCCTGGGTTGGTCGTTCCTTGAACGGAAAGTCCAACGACCGCCGGCCACTGAACAGTCAATAGCCGGGATCCCGGTTTTCGTCTTCGTTTCTGGGTCGAAGTTCCACAAGCTTTCGACCAAAGAAAGGTCGGCCTCGTTGGAATCATCAGTCTGAGCTACCATAGGCTTCACAATTGCCCTCGCGCATTGTGTGCCTTTCTCTCCCGTTTTGGTGGTTCCGCCATTCTCCCAAGGACGCTTGAAGCCCAAGAAGAGCGTCTGATTGTGGTGGGGGGGAGAGTCCGGAACAATTGGGGAAAGGGCGAAGGGCAATTCACCCCAGATCGGCTTCGGCACAGTAGCCTGTGTAACGGATGGAGGGAAAGTTCTCGTGAGAGGATATTTCTGAATCTGTTTGTACAACAAACGGTTAGTCTCTTGTCCCACGCCTTTTTCCTTTATCAACTTTCTAAGGTTTACAACCGGCAACAAATACACTCACCTCAACACGTTGGGAGAAAGTTTCGTTCTGGCTATCCTCTGGTACATCGACCACCTGTGTGATCTTCAAGTTGTTGGTTTGTGTCTGACCAGTGAAAAAAGGAGAATTAATTTGAGTGTTTGTGCTACGAGGAGGACTTACCTTTCGAGTGCGATCGACGGGCGACTTCTCGGCATTGTAATCATAGTAGGGATCCATTCCCTCTATGTCCTTAATGGTGGACTGGTATCAGGCCATTTGTGTCGCACTGTGGCTGTTGTCACTTTCGACAGTTCTGGATATCAAAGAGCCATCTGACACACTCTCCCTAATAGTGTTGAACGGCGTAGCAAATTCAGAGCCATCTCCGTAGACAGTGCTTGTGGGTGTGCGAGAAACGGCATCTTGCGTGATGCACTCTGGGGCAGCCTCAGAAAGAGTGCTCTCGGAAGCGTCTATGGCCATTGTCTCCAATACAAACACGGGCGACAATGCAGAACGAGTGTGTCCACGGGTGGTAGCGTCGAGCGGATGAAGACTTGCTCGGCGATGACCGGCGTTTCCCTTGGATGGACCGAAGTTAGATCAACCACTTTGCAGAGGGGAAACTCCGTGGAGCCTTAAGACACTCGGGCTATATGCACCCCGATGCTGACCACAACAGTCACGTCTAGTGTGATCGATGCCTCTGTTCCAAACACGGCAGTTACCGATGACAGATCTGCCTGTTAAGTGAGATAACGGCGGCCATCCGCGTCAGCTAAGCGTAGAAGTTCCTGCAGTAAAGTCATTTTACATTCCTTTCTGCTGCCTTGTTTCCTGGGGTTTTGGTGATGATTCAAAGCAGCTGGTAGTGTATCAATACAAGCAACAAACTGTTAACAAAGGGACAAGGAGAGAGAGTTGCCATGGTTTCAATTTCTGGGCAGAAGCAATGAGGACCGACTCGATGTTTACAATCCAAAATCCATCATTTCTTGTGGACAATTGTGGTCAATATCGCCGTGCCATGGGGGCTCCACCCCGGTCCCGGTAACACGTGACTGAGCTAATCAATTCCAACCCCGGCGATACTGCCATGCACATTAACCCTAACATTGACCACCTAATGACAAGATTTCCACAGCTGCACATTGCTAACATAGCTAACAGAGAAAAGCAGGGTGGTTGTGTGCCATATTGTACCGGCGCCGCCTGGGTTTGTAGGTGGAGTATGATAATCAAGACTAGTTGGCGGAATCGACACTACAGCGCTACGGCGAAAGCCGATTTGATGTGTTGTTTTAGATGGCATTGTATCAGTGCCGTCCATGAACCCAGACTTAACACGAAACGAGACAAAATTCCGGGCTGCAAGCTGGTACCCGTGAGAGCAGACAAATTTCAAGTGTGGATTGGGCTGAAAATCAAGGGGAGAACAACCTCACTTACATTATGTGCGGCAACAAAGACCTGCGCCATTCAGTACATAAAGCATCAATCAGAACCCTGGGTATAGAAAGTCCTATCACTACACTGAAAGAGGCCTGACATAGCAGAGTATATGTAATGTGACTGGAGGTATTTGGGCCCGTTCCCGAGCTAGTCTCCCGCTCAATCAGACTCCGGGGCCTCCGCCAGCTAACCTGCCTCCCGTTCCGATCTGGCTGGCATCGGTTGGGCCCATCGGGCCACACTCGCAGACAGACTGGGGACTGTATTTCAGCGTCATTCCCACATTACGTCAGGTAGAATATGATGTAGCTCTACATACTATCTTCAATATGGCATATCTCCCCTCTAACACAGCATCAACCCTCTGGGGACACAGACATCGAATGAGGCTGTAGGGTGATGGAGCCGTTGGCTTGACCATGAGAACCCGGCGTACCCATGCATTATATATACACAGAAGGCTACCTATCGTAGTAGCGTTGTATTTTTACACAGCTTGACATGTTATATCTCATGTGTTAGGCAAACAATTTACCAAATACGCTGAATATATACAGGTCTTGGCATCCAATTCAGGCTTTACGTCCGTGGCGATGAAAAGATTTGGGAAACGTATATATTGACAGGACGTCAAGCAGCACGAATGTCTCCATATCTCTGAAGATAATACGGATGATTGGAGCTAAATGGTGTCGGTATCCATACCGGGATCATTGATCAACAAGGACACTCATGATATTAACACAAAGCAAAAGATTGATAACAAAATTGTATTTTCCGCCCCAAGATACCCAAAATATATACATCCTTTGACGTCTGGATTTAAGCATATCCATTAGTTCGATCGACCGAGGAAAAGGTTAGAAACCGTTAATTAAGAGATAACGACCTCAAAGAAGGAGTCTATCAAAACGCAGTGTGGACTACTTTAAGCAGTCTTTTCCTCCACAACAAATGCCATTTTCCCACCACCCACCGCCCGAGTATAGAGTTATTTGCTTGGCCCATAACTAGATAAATAAGCAAACAGAAAATGGCATGAACAATGACGACTGAGCCACTAGGTTGACCAGAACTGTCGAGCCTAAAAAGATTGATCGGACCGTGGAGTCCAATGGAACCAAGAAATTAGATCGAGAAAATAGATGAATGATGCCTTGGCAGCGGGGGCAGTAGCATCCGTCTCGGCAGAGCGATTATATATGCCGGAGCATTTCAGCTCCACGAAGCCTTAGGCAGTCCGTTACACACTAAGCATGTTAGGGAAAGTACAGTATCAACGGACGGTAAAGAGACTTACACACGATGGATAAAGTGGCGGAACACAGGGGCATTAACCTCTGTATTCGAATAACAGGCCCTTCTCCACTAAGAAACCTCCCTCTAAATTCAGTGCCCCTGTTGCCCGCGAGGAAAGCTTTCCGACTGTTGACCCATTCGGAACTGCATGAGGGCAGTAGCAGCCTTCAACTGCTCGGGATCCTTATCAGAGCGCTCATTTTCTCCGGAATTAAAATGAAGAACGACCGCGCAGCCCTTACGCGGAACCATCTTCACGACACAGCCCGTCGCTGTAACACGCTTCGTGCTATATGGCTTAACATGCAGCTTGATGCGGGCCGCGCGACGGGTACGATCCTCTCCAGCCTTTGAAGTAACCGTAGGGGCCATGTTGAAAATTGGATGTTTGGATGTTAAAAATGGATGTAGAAGTGGGAACGGTAGAATTTGTAGATTCCAACGGCAGGCCTTTGGTAAAAACCGAATAAAACGTGAGTGAAGAGGAACGAAGTGAGGAGCTTTAAGATGATGATGATATGAAAAACGTTAAGAAAGAGTAAGATTGAGTAGAAAGATTTCTGTGTGGTGAGTATAAAGAGAAAACATAGAGAAATAGGAAATGGGGCCAGACTTTATTGATAGTTTTGCAGATCGAGTGTTCACTTCAATTTGGGGTTTGCTCCCGACGCATGCTGGTGAGTGAACGCCTCAAAGTGGCCTATAGAGGGGCTTTCGAATCCAGCGATGTGCAAGCTCTAACCATTCCTGAGGATTGTGGAGGCAGAGCGGCACTTGTACGCGCCTTTCGAGGAGTCCCCTCGTTTGTGTCTCACCATATTGCCCATGATGACTGTGTATCTCGTTTTCTAGTGTTTATGCTGAATCCCGACCATACAGTAGAGTTGGCTAGAGTGCAACGCACCAGGGTCCAGATTGTCAGTTCGGCCCAATCTCAAGTTATTCAAATACGTAGACACTTATTTGTAGTGCCTCACGATAGAATACATCATTCAATCGCATGAGGTGTTGATGGAATTTGACGAAGACAGTTCTTGAGTAGCCATTTTGGGTTGTCCATTAACAGACTCGAATGGGAAATACGCTAGCCTAAGTAGGGTTGTCACCCACTGTAACCAGATGTCGTTCAGTCAGCTAAACGGTTCGTCCCGCCGCTGACGAAGTGCCGATCTGGGCTTAAACATTGGATCCGTCAGAGACTCGCAATCGTAAAATACACACCCTGGAAAAACAGCCAACGTCTAGGATCCTTCAGAACTAGACTCACTGCTTGTACAGGATATCCTTGTACAAACATTACACCCCACCCGAATCCGAACGATTCACCCCGCATCCTTCATTCACGGGAGTGTTGGAGTAAAACTTCCAGTTTTGTCTACTATACAGTGGGCCCGGTTGGAGACGGATCCTTTCGGCCTTTATCAACGGTGACGAATTGGGACGGAACGGAAATAAATGGCACCCCACCCGTTGGTATCTAACCTGATCTATTGAAGTTTGCACCCAGAGGGTTGATATTTAGGCGTTGGGGTGAATTAACATCCGCATTGATCTTTGAGTACAGAACAAAGGGCCTTGTGAGCGAAAGGGCTGCGAGTCACGAGTCGCTTAGTAGGGTTAGGGTAACACCACCTCATGTGAGGAGCTAATTTACCTTGCAATTGTTGGGTCGGCCTTGATAGAGTCTGGGTTTTAACTGGTTCGATATTTTCTGACTCGAGTGGCAATCCTTTCGCCCTTCCGGGCAATTATCATAAGGGGCGTTTGTAAAGTTCCAAGTTTGTTTGATCTTGAGAATCCAGACTGATCTAAAATGGCGACATGCTCGGTGTTCGCTCTCTGGGCCGCAAGTAACCGACCCTAATCTCTAGCGCGAATACACAACACGCAATATGTCTCATCTCTGAGCTGAAAAACTTCGAGCATAAATGGCTTGAGAAGCTGCACTCATGCGATCCGATCATTGTCCTTTACTTCACTGAACAAATCGACAACATGACGGATAACGTTCGAACAACGGAACTTGGGCTATAAGCCCAGTAGGTTTCGCAAATACCAAGGCTACCGCAGCACTTTCGGAATCGGTGGCAAATGACAGCTCCCCGCCAACACAGAAAGAACAAGGCTGACAAGGTAAGCGTGTCTCCAATTTCCCCGCCCCAATGCTTCAAGCTTTACAACGAGGCTATGAACCACCATGCGACAGATTTTCTTTCATCACACACGATCCATAAAAGACTGTGTCCGTCAAATAGAAACTGTGACGTTGATTTTAGGTTCCCAGGGGCTTCCCCAAGGTCTGTTCCATACCGGGGGTTGCACGAACCGTTGTCTCACTGTCACGCAGATCTAAGCGAGATCGAGGAAACATGTGTTTTCCGCACAACCCCTGTCTGTGGAACGAAACAAAATGACGACAGTCGTTTAGGTGTCCATGTCCAAATATTCTCCATGGTTCCCTGTTTCTGTGATCGTGAAGCATTTTCAGGAAATTTCGTTTTCTGAAACAATCGCGCTTGGGAATATTTTGCCATTTTTGTGGGAGCGATAAATGTGGGCTTATCGATAACGAACTACTCCACGTCGTATGGTTAACCCACTTCGTGCGTTAGGGTGCAGGGTTACCAGTGCTACCCACAAGCTGTCGTCAACCCCCTCGCGCGTATGTTTCACGGTGACGTCAGAAAACTGACGACATCGATCATTATGAATTAAGCAAGGCTTCTGAGTCTCATGGTGATTGTTGTTATTGGTTTAGTATTGCCGGTCCCTGCTGACTAACACGACGAACATGGTACATTCAAGTAAGTGCAGAAAACCATGGCAACCGGCTTGCAACGGCTATAGTGCCATATGAGGCCTGGGTCATGAGATATATCTCCAGCGTTTGACACTGTTACAATTACACCCCTAAGACAGATTTACGAGGTAAGTGGTGATCATTTAAACTATAAATCCGTAGGAGATGTCAAATCCTTTACATTGAGTAACATTGTTGCTCTGGAGATTCCACGATAAGGAATCCGTGTAAGAAGCAAAGTCTATCCCTCAAAGCACAGGAATTCGTAGATAGGACATAGTAGCTTGATAGACACACCCCACCATGCTACAACAATGGGAACTGTTAGGGCCCTCGGGCCGTCCAACTGCCGAATCCAGCTTGGCAACGATTGTTGTATCGGCCGTGAACTATTCAACAACAGAATCCTTTGTCATCCAACCCCTTGGCTATCAAGGGTGTCTGCCCAACAAATGCCAGTGCCCCATAGATAAGAAACAAGCCCATACTTCGGCTGTCTCGGCCTCATGGTCTTCTGTAACACATTGTCTGGCCCAGCTTGACATGAATCCATGTGGATACCTGAACGCTCCGGTGTATCCACTAGAAGACCCTGAATGGAAGGAGTTAAAGTTGACAGATTCAACGTCATGTCACACAGAATTTTGTATACCAGTAACACGACTGTGTTGGAATACCATCATATGATCGTCGTCTGATATGTATATAAAGGTGTTCGACATTTTACGCTCTGTCTGACCCATTGCCGGGCACGCCGTTACTTTCCTTGTTGCTGTGCCTTCGAGCTTGTAGCTCTGATCGATCAGGAAAATTTGCGCCACAAATGGTCCAAGTACCTCGAGATTGGAGCAGGTCCGCGTGGCAAGATGCAAGTGCTCTCATGCAGGACTTCACCGATGCAGTTAATTCCGATTTTTGCCGAGCCATCGAGTCTATGTCAGGGCTTACATGAAGCCTCAGTTGGTAATAGTCGTGTTAATGCTCTGGACGTGTAATCGACACATTGCCAATACTCTGTGGAGTCTCAATAACAAGATCGTCATGCCCAACCACAAATCAACAGCGCTTTACCTCGTGGACCACGAATTTCCTTCAAGAAACTGCAGGTGTGACTGCCATCGTTAATGATACTTAGATTGTGTTTTCTTATCTCAAATCGGGCGATCATCTGTCGGCTCGAATACTACGGTGACGCAAGAATCTTTCATTTCGTGAAGAGTTCATTTCTCACATGTCATGCATACTCACAACAACACACAAAGACCTAAGACAAAGTAGATGCATCCATTGATAGACGTGATTCACATGCACGCATATTTCTGCATTCACGAACGAGTTCACCCACACAGCGTTGTATATCATGTTTATTTTCCTCGTTGTTCGATTGAGCTCTATGGAAATATCTCTAACATAAACATAAGCTAGCCTCCCCCGTCTCTAAATTTACCTGGAGGTAAGGCGTGGCCATATAAACCCAGGTCTTGACCCAAAATCCATCTACGCTCAATATCTCAAAAGGGGTGACATGGAGGCCGGTTGGTGGTGCAGAGTCAGTGATAATATGACTAATGCTGGTGTCATCTTCGAATCCACCATACCAATTGATCACCTGAACATCACCAGAGGGTTCCTCGCTCCCGTTACCGACCGTCGATAGATGACCCGGAGGCACAAATTCGGGTGCTCCAGCGTTGAGCAAGGGCTGCGCGGCGGCCTGCGACTTGCTTGACACAAACACTGGCGCTTCAACGTTGAGACGGCTCCGGGCTGCAGCTTGCACACCGCATGGTACAAAAGCGGGGGCTTCAGGGTTGATAGCTTGGAGTTCTCCGCCTTCTAGCGTAGTTGCGAGGAACTCCTTCGCCGAAGGATTCAAGGAGCCCTGTTTGACCATCGATTGATCTCCCGAGCTTTTGCCGGTGGCCATCATAGTCTTGTTGGGGGATGCCGACATCTTTGGGCTGGTTTCCGACGAGGGCGGTGGAGTTGGTAGAGAATTTCCCCCCGCAAGCTCGGGGGAGTCCATGATGGCCTTGCGAGAGCCCGTAGCCCGAGATTTCTTGGCGGCTTGCAGTCGGTCCCAGACCCCCTTGCCTTTTAGGAGACCGTTCTCCTTTTGCCGGTTAGACACTCCTGTTGGAGACTGGTTAGCCAAATTCCGTACAACCCACCAAGATTGGAACAACTTACTTTCTTCGGAGAGTTGAAGGCCGGCGTCATAGCTTTGATCGGTATCATTGTCCCCGGCTACTTTGAATCCCCAGAGCTCTGGCCAGATACGCAGCGCAGGGTTAGCCAGGTCCTTCGTGGTTGTCGCAGTGGTTTTGTAGGAGCAAGGAGAAGTGCTCGACATTTTGGCGGTGCAATCCATGTTGAAAATTGTTTTTGAGGAGGAAAGAAAGAAATAAAGTTGTCGTAGTGAATGCTGTTGAAGGCAGGCGGTACACAAGAAGAGTGATAAGTATCAGACGTCAAATGAAAACCGTGGAAGGATAGAAATATATATCAGTGGTAGTTAAAATTGAAGTCAACTTGGGTGAAGAACAATTTTAATCTGTCACAAATTGTACACGGGGATGTCAGTGGTTTATATACACCTCTGCCGTAGGAAGCTCAGCCAAATTACAACCAATGTGCTTGAACGACCATATCACCCCGCCATTTGGCAGGATCGCCGTAAAATCTGTCTCAGTGTGCGTACAAGTTCTAGCCAGCCGGCAGATATCAATGTCTCACGCTGTGTACAAGTCTGCTCCATTGGCTATATAGCGTCATTCTTAGTATCATCCACAGTCAAGCACCCGCTGTCGATAATTCCGCATTAGGACAGAATAACCACCGATCAAAAGAAGGCGATCTTTTCGCCACTGAAGACAGCCATCCTATTCTGCAGAGTTCACTTGGATGTCTTGAGCATATCCACAGGGTTAAAATCCTATTGGCTCCTGATCATGTGCTACAACATTACAGCGTATGAGGCCTGTAATCGTTCAAGCCAGGCTTTCTAATAGTGTGTCTCTTTTGCGGGGCTCGATATTTAATTGTACTAGCACTCCACGCCGAAGTCACGGGTCTTTTCCCAGGGTTGGCGTATATCCGAAAATGAACCCTGTAGACAGCAGAAGTACAGTGAAATAAAATAACGTGACTGTTGAAAACAGGTCGCACCCTGATCCGCCAATAGGTCCAAACGCAGCCTCACAGAGCTGGAGGGTAGCCTTGTCGAATTGGCTAGTCAGAATCAATGATTACTTCCCCTGCCAGTGGCTACGCAGTCTTCGGCGACTAAGGATGCGTACACCGGTAGTATTTTTACATGCAAGCCCAATTTTCAGGGCTCTCTTTACGGAGAGATAGCCCTGAGAAGATCTCTCCGAACGCGCGAACCTCTTTCGTTGGCAACCGAATCGTCGGCATTGTTGGCTGGTACATGCGGGGTAAGGGACATTTGGTACAATCACGCGATGTACATACTTACAGACGCTGTCACCAGACCAATAACTGCATCTGCAGACTGTCGTCGTCTGGACCCTGGCCCTCCGTGTCACAGAGGCGCAGATCATGGTGTACAATCCATTAATGTACCACGACATTGTCCCTTGTCAAATGTGACGACAATGTGACGACACCGTGACAACAATGGGGACACAAACATGCTCTCCATCATGTTTCGTATCTTTAGCATCTTTATAGTGGTTTACGCTCTAGTTTTGTCAATACTGAAACACGTTACGGTTGTATCTCTTACCCCCACATCGAGGTATCCGTTACGACAAGCCGTCTTCGAGTCCCTGGTGATGACGTGATATCTGGCGACGTAGATCTGGCAAGCCCGGTACCAAACATACTAGCATTCAGTCGTGGTCACAGTATATAATCCAGAAAACACCCTTTCAGACCCAAAATATCTTGCTCTTTCCGCTTTAGATATACATGCAACTCTGCCATACAACAGCATTTGCTTACTCTGCACGTTAGTACGGGTATGCTTCGATGATCTAAAACTTTTCTATACAACTGTGTATGTAGACCAGACGGTATACAAACCCCAGAGTTCCTCCTTCAATCCCTCCTTCCTGAAGTCTAAAGATTTTGCTTTGCACAATCCACCCAAGCTGTTGATTACGAAGGGAGAAATCAACATCCCAAACCCACGTATCAGTTGACCAGGTACCGAACTAAGTGAGTCGCTTGTCGAATCAGGGTTGGATAGCTTTGGAATCCTAAGAACGTGACGTGAGTCTCGTCTTCGATATTCTAGTTTGCACAAATGCTTTTTCAAACGGAACACTTCAAACCATCCCCCCCTAAAGTACGACCCCACACGCCGGGAGACATCCACCTTTTCCGGATTCTTCTAGATCTGGGTGAGGTCGTCTCCCTCAAGAGGGTTTACTTGGTCCGCACTGCTACCTTCACTGGCCCGACGCATCTCACGTTGACGCCGAGCATCTGCGACCAGCCAGGCATCCAAATCGGCAGCCTCAATCACCACTGGTCTTTGCTGTCGAGTTGGCGGGGGACCATCCGACTGGTAAGTGCGCATTGCTCGTTGACGCTGGGCATCTGCAAGCAGCCAGGCTTCCAAGTCGGCAGCCTCAATAATCACTGGTCTCCGCTGTTGAGTTTGCAGAAAACCGTTCGTCGGGTAAGTGACGTAAGAGTACGGGGGGAACGCAGGAATGGCGATCGGTACAAGCTCCAGGATACCGCACTCATCACAGGGTCGCCACATGTATTCTCTGCCAGGATAGCCTTGAGTACAACGACAGTTGCAGTTGTAATAGTTGTTATAAAAGCAGGGACAGATAGCCGTTGCGCGGGCGGCCTCCTCCGCTTCTGCCCTGAGCCGTGCTTCAAGTTCGGAGGGCTGGATAGCACCCCGGGCGGTACTGCCAAACTCATGAGGCGGAGTTGGATAACTTGAGCCTGTACCGGCTAGATCAGGAGGTGTGGCGTCCGGCGGAGAAACGCCGTGCGGCGTGCTGTTCATGGAGCTCGCAACTACCACATTCATGTTAGTACAGTTACATGGTGGGCTATGGGGTGCCCCGGCGCTTTGGTGAAGACTCTGTCGCCCAACATGGCTACATAGTTGAGAAGGCCGGCGCGGAAAAGGGACTGATATGGATGACTTACGTTCATGATCGAGCTCGAATTGTTCAATGAGGAAAGGACCAACAACACCGCGAGATGTCGCAACAGTAGAGGGCCGGTCGGAATCCGCAGTAACAGTGCCATTCAAGCCAAATTGATAGTCGATGTCGATGACATCCATGCCGGTGTATGATGTAGCGGACCCCGCCTCTTGGTGGACGATAGCAATGCACATGACGTTTGTTTTGTGAGCAGATGAAGATAAGTACTGGTCCTGGAGACCTTTGAGATGAGACTGCTCTCCGGTTGTTGGTTGCTTGAAGATTATCCAGTTGTGACGACCACGCTGGATACTTTGACTAGTGTCTGGAAAAGTGGGTGGGCTTTTTGGAAGACGGAGGGCTATTCCAATGAGAGTCTTCCCCCACAGAGTGGTAGATGATAGATTTCTCGATAATAGTAAAGATAGAATTGTCGCCAAGGCCGGGCGCTAGCCCAGCGTTTGTTCCTCAGTGATCTCCGTCGATTGGAGCTTGCGGCTGGTGGTGGGCCGATTGAGTCGTATGAAGAGTGAGCCGTCGCGAACGAGGCCTGGTGGGTAACAAAGGCGACAACAATTATCTGTGTCTGAACTAGATTGACTGGATAAATGTATAGATCCACCGAAGACAGGTGTTTATCGGTCGCAAATCAATTGGACTGTCGGAGCTTCGCCTGGCAGGTTAAGAAAACGACCAAAATATTACTGCTTTGCTGCCGGCGTTGCGAAACTGTAAGAGGCGCGGCCAATGGCGATAATTAAAAGTAACGTAACACTATTGGATTGGAGAACAGTGTTGTGTTTTGTCGATTGATGATACTGGGAATATTTTTCGTTCCAAAAGGCGGAGAGAGTAAATGAAGGTAAGTTTGAGTTTGAGCAAGCAAAACAGGAAAAAGACATGAATAGCAAATCCGCGCTAAAATGTATTGTGTAAGTCGAGGAAAATATTCGGTACTCCAAATTGGGCTACAGCGCTACAGAGGAGTTGGCTAAAGCCGTCGGTAGAGGTTTATTCCTTCAGCGACACCCATACCGTCAGTGGCGCAACTGTCGTAGCTCCCAGAATTTGCTTTATCTCACAAGCGTCGTAACTAGGTGGTAAATGGTAGTATCATTGGAGTTCTGAGGCACTCCTCTTGCAAGGCACCCGCGCCTTGCCCTCATCTTTAGAAACCCAGTGTTTTTTTTTTCTTAAATCAACGATGTCTGGGTGGTAGGCCGTCATATGCCGGTGACATTTTGAACATGTAACTACCCCCTTGCGTTCTATTCGTTCCGATTGCAACGACTCAAAACGAGATTTCCGTTTCTGTCGTTTCGACTCAACATATCAAATGTTCTCACTCGTCTTTAACGTGAAGATGTACATGTTGTTTCTGGCCTTATCCTGTAGAATGGCCCCATTTTCAATTTTCTTTTGCGACTCCACCAGTGCTTCGGTCGCGCTTCATGCGCCATCGGCCATTCTAAGGTGGCTCAGGTAGAAGTTCAATCCATATGACTTGGCTTCGTCGGTGTCGCCCGATGTGTATATCTCTTGATTTTGGACACTTCGGGACAGCTACAGCTTACGCACTATTGTACCCTACCTAATCTTGGTGATCTAGTTCTCCTTGGACTCGTTCTTCTTCAGCGCATAGAATCTCTGCGGAGCTTCCGCGAGAGAAATTTCGTCTGGTAAAAGCTCCAAAGTGAGGACTTTGGTATCCTGCATGGACTACCCAAATACATGATTATTAGGTACATTGGTTTTTTGTTGGCATTATCAGACTGCAAATTCTTGGCTCCCAAATGGTCAGGTGGTTGACGGCCAGCAGACGGTAGCGTTACTGGTGAACCCATATCTTCGACATCGGACCAGCTAGAATCACTTTCTTTGTCATCCCGAACTTCAACCAGACCAGACAACACGTGCCTAAGCCGTTTCAACAACCATTCTATCTTCGAAAGTGCATTCACCATATAAGTGTACCCGCCACCTCTATAATTACTCTCCTCACGGTCAGAAATCTCAGATTCCCTTTCTTTGGGTTCAGACTCGGGGATAGAGACAAATACACGATGCACTAGTCCCGTTCGTCACGGGCGCTTCACTGCATCTATTCTTCGGGGGTCATTTTCGCCATCTGTCACGGGTGCGCGCGTACAAGTGCGGTAGAGAAGAAGAGCTAAAGTTGTTCTGAAACCCCACTAGTTCGGCGGGGTAATCCGCCGCTGATAGGATTGCGCCGTAACGAGCTGTTAGATAAACTGGCTCTCGACGTAGGTCTGAGTACTAGTAAAAAAGAAAAGTATAAATAGATTGGCCTCCACCCGCCTAAGCCAAGTCAACGGTACTACTACCGCTTCGTCGTACACTTGAATTGTCTTCCGAATCTGACAATATCGCATCTACTCTTCATTTACATCCGACAAAATGGCTCCTTTCCAGAGCCACATGATTGAGACTATGTCTGCTAGGTTTGCCAACCTTGTGAGTGAAATACCCATATTCTTTTCTGCCAAATGCCAGAGCTAACATGTTGCAGACGGTCAACTCTTTCGTTGGTCGAAATGGGAGCAACGCTACTACCTTCAATGCTACCGTTAGTGGCTCTCACAACGGGACCTTCATGGGCTATAACGCTACTCGCAGCCCAGCTCAGCTACACTACTTTCCAGGACACTACAACAACCCGCCCAGTAAGTTTATACGAACTATGACAGCCGTGAAAAATCACAATACCTAACGAACAAAAGGTGCCCACCTCCCCGTCGATAACGACCCTCACTCTTTTTTTCAGACCTGCATCATTGCCGTGCTCGCTGCCTTTCTCACAGCTAGTCTGATGGCGTTATGCTTCGTTTGGGGCAAATATCGCCACGCCATGGAATACGGAAAACAGCGGTGGAATGTTATTGTCACTCATGAGTATCCTGCTGAGGATGTCGAAGCTGAGAAATGCCCGGATCAACACAAGGCCTTCCTACGCAGCGTTGAAAAGCATATCGAGATGGAGATCTTTGACGACGAGAGTGACTGCACCAGTTTGGTTTACCCTTCTTAAGTTATCAGGTGTATTGGCATAGTTCTTTGGATAGTTTCATAAAAACTTTTTTTTATTCGCCTTTTGTATAATGTGACTCGTGACTTGGAAAGGCTTCAATGTTCTCCAATCTCACTATCAATGTGACAAAACATGATGTCCCACTTCACGTGGCTAAAAAGCCTTCACGCCGGAGAAAACCCAGGTCTTCATCCCCTTCATGGAACGTCCACCCTCAATATTGTGAATGACAGGGTTAGGGTTAGCATACTCGTCGCATGTTGTCATTGAAAGTGTTGGAGAAATCAGGCAAAAGTCGACTGTTTGGTGCCATCTATGCGCTCTGATGCTGATTGGTTGATTAATATCTGTGGGGCAAGATTGGAAAAGGCTAGCTGCCCATCTAGCAAGACATGGCTACCGCCTTCTTCCTCACTGGCCCTCAGTTCAAGTCCAAATGACCCCTCTTCATATGCACATTTTGTCCAACAGCATGCAGTTGTTTTCGGGCTTCCGCTTCATCATAATTGTATCCTGTCCGATTGAGCTCCGACATACAGTTGTGACTATCTAGAGCATCTGCGGGTGTGTAAACGGGGAACTTGGAGACCTCCACTTCCAACATCATTCGACGAAGGCCCTACCATTTTACTAACATGCCGGTCATGCCAGATTTTTACATATCCATACGCCTTGCACTCGAACGCCGGGGTATCGATCATACCGCCTCTTGGACACAAAGATCCTCATCAACCAATATGTCGGTCTCCAACAGCCAGACCAATAGTTCGATCCTGTCGCCACAAATGGGGGCACTGAAAAGCCTTCCCACAATCCTGCCATGAGCACTTGACGTTTTTGATGTCCGACAGACCGAGAGCAACATCGACCACAACACATTTGACTGACACCATTATTTCTTTGACTTTAATAGTTTGCTACGTAGCGACGTATGGAAACTTCAACTGTATCTTACATCGTCTCTACCCAGCTACCAGGATACTGTACAATCATTAAGTTTGTTACTCGATGAGGCCTTGTTCCATTTCTCGGTCCGATGCGAGAGACTCGACTGGCGATACTCTGTTAGGTGGTGATACCGGTCGCATTTCGTCGTTGCCCGTCAATAGGGAGTTACCGCTATTGGTGAATTCAGTCAAGCATGGAACCAGCCATATCACAGAAAAGGGTTTTGGCGACGGCCTTCAGACTGCTCAAAGTCCCAACAACATGGCCTGAGTCCAAAGTTCCACCACGCCCGTCAAACCACGAGGGGCACACCAGAGAATACACGTCAGACATCGAGACCATGCCAAGCAACATTAGGTAACCAATTCCGCCAAGACTCGCGGCGATTACTCCATTCTAACCTTCCGGTCAACCGCTGCCCTGTCTGATGGCTGCTCACTGATTACGCTTTTCTCAATACATGAGTATGTCCGCGCTTGCGTCCTACAAAGGCCCTGATGGGACATCCACCCACAACAGTGTCCAGAGGTCACACTTCCTTTTGCGCAGTCGTGGGCCGATGTCTCGCAGTCCGTCACCCCGACAGCCGCGATGGCCTCCGTTCTTCAAAGGGTCTATACTAGGCCTAGGTTCTTGCTCGTTTGTCCATGAATGGCACGCCGCAAGAACCGTATCCTCTATGTGACGTCATAAGAGACTACCATGACTGCCCTTACTCCAGCCATTCATTACTGTCCAGATTCCCTTCATCTCTTTTTCGCAGGATCACCCAACATGGCTGTTGGTACAAACTTGATCAAGCGACTGCCAACCTGGGGGCTATAGACTATATCTCCACGGACTGGTTCTAACCCATGTCTTATCCCCGGCGACGAAGAATCACTACGACACAGTGACATGAAGCCCGAGCACCTTGGCTGTCTCGTTCGCCTCCCAGTTGCCGGAGCCCGGTCAACCGAGTTCCCGATACCTACAAACCGCTTTCATTTGTATGGAGGACAAAAGCGGAGAGACGGAGATTCTGGGCCTGCGGTTAACGGTATGTGAACGGGAATGTGTCCCGCAGGTTCATATGCGCCAAGGCTATAGGACGTGGGATAACCGTTGATGCGCAAATTGTACTTTCCATCGTAATTTTCCTCTTTTGATGCCCGTCTACTCGGCCGTTTCCTGTTTCTGTGAAGCGAGAGATTCTGATTGGTTGGATTTTGCACTTACATGCAAGATCTTTGTCTAGCCTCATTCCTCCATCACCTGGTGATCAGGCTGGAATCAGCGTCAACCTTCCTCCAGCCTCACCGAGGCTGGTTCGGTCTGAAGCTTGTTCTGCTGACTCAGCAAGATTAGCCTTCTGTCAGAATCACCGTCTGGAGGTGCGACTAGGGTTGGGGTTTCTGATGAGCAGATGTGATAACCTCTTAGATCACTGATATCACTACAACCAGTAACAAAGACTAAAGGATCCATTTTTGGCGCAGCAAGAGAACAGAAATAAGCATCAGCTAGGGAAAGAAATGCAGTCTGCTGTGCGGCGTTTTAGACAGCTTTGAGTCATAGATGGTTTGTTCTGTTGGTGGCAGCGTGGTTGTTGAGTTCGTAGTTACATATGCAGCTGGCGGGCCGGTGCACTTCCTTGTACGAGGTGAGTACCAAGGGTGTACCTCTGGTATGATAGTTTTTGGTGCGATGACCCCAGCTGCCGGCACTGATACTGAGGGCGTTGAACAACATGCATGGTGTGAACATCCCAAGTAGGGGTTATCGATCTGTCGTCTTCCTAGCGGCTCGCAGTGGCCATATGAGCCATTGGCAAACGTTGGTCTTTCACATTCGCACGAAGGACACCACTGCGCCAATGTACCCGGCGAATGCAACGAGTCAAGTATAGCCTTTGTATCGCCTCAAGAGCGCCACCACTTTTCTCTTCAGACAGACCTGCCACTCAAACATGCAAACCCAGTCCTGTAGTCTGGCGTCTATTTGGCCAGCAGAGTCTCGTAGCTTTCTGGATGCCTCTCAACATCCCGAACCCCCACTCGTTGCTGAAGCTCAAAGTTCAACTATACGATGTCCCGACACACGGACAGTAGCCCGTTTTAGTCGGCCGAAGTGGGCTTGTGAAGTTATCGATGAGATTATAAAGACAAAAGTTCTCTTTTCCATGATGATGTCCACCTTGTCAAGAAAGCCAGCTGTGGCAAAACTCGCCTTTCGTCGCCCGCACAGTCACGACTTCGGGCGAGCGCTGAGGAGTCGCACGTACAGGGAAAGAGAGTTCCCTCTTCTTTGCCAAAGACTTCTTTGTGCTGCCGCAGGATTCGTTCCAAGGTCCGTTGCTGAGCGGTTATCGTTTGGGGTAGCCCGCAGACAACCATTCGTCTAAATGATTCAAAACGGATACCTGGACGCGACTTCCATTGCGACAGCTGCTTTCATTTGTAGTTCCAACAACACGTAAACAAGCCCGGAGCTAGGCATATCCCAAGGCAATCGATTTGAGCGTTGGTAGTGGTCTCACCACACTCGTTTGTCAACGCGGGCGCCGGGAAGAGGCTTGCGCCGAGTGGTAAGCGCCGCGATGGCTTCGGGAGGTTTAACGGTGCCCTCAACAACAAGGAGATAAACCGGAGATTCAGGAGACCCGCCAACGTAATGAGCAGGAGTGAAATCAGAAGCGAACACGGGGCGGTCTTTGCCGACGGAGTTGGGGGCACGAAGGCCGATTAGACGGGATGAATGATGGAAGGTGACAGCCTTATTTGACTTTGCTGCATTTGAGCTGCTCAGCGGTATCCAGTACTCTTAATCATCACGTGCATTCCAGGGTTTGCGCACGACCCTAGCGTTTCTGTACGAAAAAGCTGTAACCCTAACAGAGACCACCACTAGGAAGCTGTTACTTGTACTGGGTTGCACAAAACTAAAGACCTAAACACATTAAAACTAGCGTCTGCCATCCAGAAAACGACCGTACACATGTACAAATTGCAGTATGACCTACGGTATCGAGGCCACTGATACGAAACTATATGATTGAGAGTGGGAAAACTTGAAGGGCTTCACTGCTATTTACACCAAGGTTGGTGTTGCCCGACGGCGAATAGACGCCCCTGATCTGTTTGGATATTTCTACGAACACATCATTTAAAGCAAGGCACGACCAGGAGAATGCAAATAGTTTGGAACTGACCGAGGAGGCTGACATGACACATCCAAAACTGCCAAAAGACCAAAACTCTGCACAAAAAACGCTAAGCTGGCTGGGCCGGGAAGGTTCGACTGTGCGCCGAAAGTTTGTGTGATGGCTAGAGGGTACAGTGCGTTTGCACATGCATAGAAATGGTTGACTGGTATTGTCGTCCGTTAAAATCAGTCAGGATGGCAAAACTGTTGTGCTCGTTGACCAGCGTCCGTCTATTGCATGGTGATCACTAGAGAAAGGACGACCAACAACCAACCCCACTAAAGATACAGATAACCGGTCTGCGACAGACCCAAACCACCCCCGGAAATAGAGAGAAACACAGCAACAAAAGAAAGCAAAATAAAGAACAGTGAAAAAGGCCAAGAAAAGAGAGGAAATTCAAAACTAGATAGAGTGTTCCGACAAGCCGAATGCAGAAAAGACAGCCGGCCAACAAATCTGCAAAAATGCATATGGAGGCAGAGAGAAAGCGGGGAAGGTAGGTACGGGGCGTAAGCCTTATGTAAGTGAACCGTACAAGGCTGCTCATTACCGAGAAAGCCCAAAAAGCTTTGACCATTGCGGGGGAGCAAACGTAACTGGATAAGGATGTGTATGTCTGTACATACATATGTATTTACGTATGTACGTACACATTTACATATATTATTTTCCTCTTATTTCTTCAGACATACAAACCTTCCTTGCCATTTTGGGAAGGGCTTTCGCAATATTCAAAACTTCGCGGTCACGCTCAAGACCATAAATATTTCCCACATTTGACGACAACATGACTTCAGTCTTCGCAACACACATACCGCACATGATATCCGCGACATATTATCGCATCAACCCGCCAGGTTTCAACCGACCGCTCATTTACTCGAATCACCGTGAAAATCACCATTTTCGAGGCCGTCTGTTCAATATTTGGCCGTCAACCCGTAGCGCACACTACGCCTCCGTTCAATGAAAAGAGTACAGTAAACCGACCAATGAATGGTACCACTCGATCACGCCATTTTGGGCACAGTCTCTACGTTTGCCGGAAGGTTAAGCAGCAACACGGGTGCATGTTGGCCGACAATAGTGTATCAAGTTTGTGGGCTGGAAGGCCGAATTCCGGTCTCCTCTGCCCGTCAGATCGTCAGCCGATACACAAATACATATCGCAATTCGGCCTCCTAACTACCAGAACCTTCACTACAAGCGCACTGTCAGGGCTGCCACAAACACACGAACGTGATTTACCATTGCTTCCGCCCAGAAAGGCTGGCAAGACGTTCCGCGAGGCTCCGCGCATCGTTATTCTAGCAACATCTCACGATCAAGGAAGCGTCCAACATAGCAACTTGGTCTCCATTGGTTGTTGCTTGTCCTGGAGTGTTTGACTTGACGTGTGAGCTCTGCGCGGAAGACGGGTCTCTTCGAAAGATTGCATACATATCACGTTCACAACTACTGCAATGTCACAAGGAAATGAGATTTTAGAACACAATATATTTGAAAAAACTGCGCCAATTTTAATTACCTATGCAGGTGCAACGTAACTAGATACTAGTTGAGCATCTCCGCAATGGTAAGACGGCGCCGGGGAGGCACCTTGACCTCGACGTCCTTCGGGTTTAGCAAATCCGCCAGGGTGATTTTGCGGGGTTTGGTGGCGCCGGATGACTGGCGCTCGGGGGTTGTGGCGTTGGTAGAGGTAGACTTTGCCGGGGAAGACATTTTGTTTGACTAGATTCATTGTTAGAAATTCGGACATGAACGGGTTATTACTTGATGCTCTTACATGAGTGAAGTTCAATGCTCAGAAAGTTGATTCAGTGAATAAAATTGAGGTCTTGGGGAGATATCTGTGTAAAGTAAAAAGGAACTTGACGGAAAAATTCACTAGGGGTGAAAGCCATCCTTTTATACTCGAAATACGGCTGTGTCTCAACCGCGAATCCCAATCCTCTCAAGCGATTCCAACTTGATGAGGCGATTTTACGGAGCTAGTACATTCACTAGACTATTTCCCCGGAAAAACCACCGCTGAATGCGGTGAAGGAGTATTGCCGTTCCTCCGCGTACAAGTTCAGCCGTTGAAACAGAAGAATATGGCGGGTTTCGAGCACAACCAAAATGAAACCAATAGCGGGGTAATACCAACTCGGATCTGGAAATTCAAATACAAGATTATAGAAACTGTGAGTTCCGAGCAACCGCTGAGGCTTCTATGGTCGTCGTTTTGGGGTATTTGACACTCAATCATTGGCACAAACTTCTAGAGGATAGTTATTTCTCGTAGCATAGGCCTCTCACCAACCACACACGTTGCGTCTCTTCTGACATCATCATGAGGATATCGGATTGTGGGCGGATCCACTAAGCAACCTTTGAACATTGTTGCTGTCCACCAACTATTCTGAAGCAGTTGCGGATGTACATCTTGGCTCAATGCTGTTGCCTGTGGCAGAGCCTTTGCTGTTTTCTCTGTCCCACTGTCCACAGCGGGGTCTTTCCTAGCGATTTCCCGCTTTTGGCGTTTTGCTGATGTTAGTACGTTCTACCCCGCAATCTCATGAAACCCCACGACGCAACGCTAGTTTTTGCCGTGCAATATGGTGTACTGATTGAACTTTGGCGCTTGTACATTGAATTCAAGTTTGCACTTGTCCCAAACGTAACAGTTGGCAAACTATGTGTATCATAAATTATTCATTGCAGTTTTGGAATGATGTTGTTGGAGACGTGAGCAGGGAAAACTTCTGCGATGATTGGGTTTTTTCGGTCGCGCAATTGAGATAGCCCTCAATGTGTCGGAATCTGCCAGCTAAAGTAAGGGATCAAACCATAGGTTGACGTCCCGGAGGAAGAATGAGGCATAGACTCCTCAAATGCATGCTCTTTTCCGACAAAGATTTGGCAGTTAGGAGTAAACAAATGAATGTAATAACCTAGCGTTGGAATTCCAGCTTACAACTGCCGGAGCTAGTAAAAGGCTAAACTGGACTTGAAAATAAATGTGACCAGAGGGGAAATATCACGCTCAGGAGTTTCGACGGCGGCGATCACGGGAGTGTCACATTGGTTACCTGCTCTAGGCCCGGTCAAAAGAGATCATCATGCTATTTGGAGGAAAATGCGACCAAGTGTGGGAAATCCGGCCAGAGAAAGAGGCGCCAATCCGTAAAATAGGGCTCAACAGTATTCACTCTACTGCGCTGGTTGCGGTCCTATTAGTGAAGAAGATGTAAGATACTGAGATCAGCTTGGGGTCACGGAAGGTGGTGATAGGAACAAGCAAGTTCTGGATCAAAGTTGAGTAGGACCTAAAAGTGGATGTAATGACATCACGGTTGGCAAATCCGTGATATGTAGTGCGGCCGTCCCGAGGGACTGGCTTGGCTGGTGTCTTCACAGCCGCACATGAACAAGAAGAAATAATTAGTCAATCTGGGCGAAAATGTTAGAAACACCAAAAAACGTACGTCTCCGTTGAGTTACGAAGAGTAATTGGCAGTTTCTTTCCATCCACAGCGACCGTCCTCCCCGCCCCACGAGCCAAAAGCCACTGGTGCATGTCTACATATGAGCAAAAGCAACCTGGGGTTTAATGGGAACAACAGCCAATGTTACATCCGCACTTAAATGCAGGTAATTCAAGTTTTCATGTCTTGTTGTTCAACGAAAAGACGGTTAGGAGGGAAAGTCTGGGCTAGGATCGTCGTTTCGGTATCTACCTGCACAGGTACAAAAGCACTTCGAGGACGGACAAAAGTGAAGGGCCTCTAAAAGATACTGGACATGACGATTTATTCTGCTCCAGCTAACGAGGGACAAGAAAATGCGATGATACATGTTTATCCCGGCTTTTGTGGCAAGTTCCATTTTACCCCGCATGATCTAAAAGACGCCCCGCACGGTTACGCTTACCTCTGAATTGGATGAAGAGAAAAAAAGCTGTCTGATAACTAGATATGCTGGTGACGGCAAAGATCTATATCTGCGGCAATACTCAAAGTACGTCCGCTGCGCCAGTACTGTCAGCTTGACGTCCTGATCAAACCTGTGGCAGAAGTTATGCACACAGTCCCCAGGCCAATGAACGCAATAACCTCACCCTATCGTTTCAGTATAGATGATGCAACGTCAAACATGCTGATTGATCCATCAAATACAATCTTTCGGCTTCTGAACACTCCGATATCAACGCCTGGTAGACTGCGCGAAGTTCAAGTCGTTACAAGCCGGACAGTCCTCCAGTGTAAAGGATATAGAAGTAGACTCTCGTGTTTTGGTCCATAGACGGGCCTCCCATTCTGGGCTAGGTCTTCACCTGGTCGCCAATTCCATCAGCTCTATAGGCTTGTAATGTTAAGAGACTAGTTAAAGCCTCGTCCACAACAAGGTCGGAAGACAACGCTGAGCTGCCACTATTAGGAACTGCTTCAGTGGTGTAGGTGCTGTATTTACTTAGATAGGGCGCTAACCTGTTTTTTACCCCCCCAAAGAGTAATCGATTATAGACAAGCAATCCATTGGGTCGTCTATTTAACATGATGCTGATTACCCACCATGGGTTTTTCCTTCTTCCTCTTTTTTCCACATGTTCTACTTCATCATTTCTTCATCAATCGCCTTTTTCTCTCATATTCTTTTCAGCATCATTTTTATTTCCTTTTTCTTGGAGCATTATTATATTTATAGCCATCCGTTTCTTCAATTTGCCGATTCATTTATCACCAAATAAGAGACATCCAGCCCGTCATCTTCTAAAATGAATGATACCCCCACTGTCTTGATCTCCACCGCCAACGGCGACGAATCGTCTCGCAACGTTAACACCTTTACTGCGGAACAGAACGCCAGAATCCGGACAATGTGCAATCTTTCTTACATCCTTAATCCTGTCGTTACACCTGCCGTGGATCAAGAAACCGCTGACCAGACATCCCAGGAGACTTTCTACGACAAGATGTCGAGTACCCTTGACGGCGCCGCAACCGTAGTGTCTCAAGCTGTCCCTTCTGGCATGGTTTCGGCCGACGTGATGTCGCCCAATGGGTCTGGTATCTCCCATGGGCCCGAGGAGACTCGTGCTCTCTACGACGGCACTACTCGGAACACTTTTTCTCTGCCGGGATCGCGAGATGCTTGCAACAGCCACTGAGCATAGATTTGTTGGGCAGAAAGAACGGTCTATCACTGCGACTTTTGGTGTCGGATTCACGAAGCACTCGAACTATGCCGACGAGAATGCTGTCCAGTACCAGAGGGATCTCATTGACGGGGAGACTGGCTTTGATGGCGACAGCGCTGTGGATGTCGATAGTGACAGCGCCATGCAGGTCGATGAGTAATCCAACCATGAGACCTCGCGATTGAACCAACTCCTAATCGCCACGAACACACCAAATTTTGAAAGCCAGAGTTCGCCGTATTGGGTCCTTTATGTGTGTCCACATCGTTTCATCATACATTTCGCTACCAAAGGGTTGTATTCGTCTGTGGGAGTGTCAACTATAGATCACCGTTCTTGGTGTTATATACTATGACAGTTGTTTCTTTTTTATAAAAGTTTGTTTTTCCTACGCCTATTTCTATTTTAATCAAGTGCCATGACTTAATGCAATCGCGTATCCTGCGAACATAGGTTTACTAACCGTCGTGGGGTCGCACGCTTTCACCAGCGTTTTTCCTGTAGTTCCATTGCTTTGTGGATCCTACGAGTACCTTCTAGCCACATTGTCTGCTACTATACACCAGGATAACTTGCCCAAGGAGTCTATCAAGCACGGGATTCATTTCTTGTGACCCCTACAGCGGTGCTATCCGCGGCCTGTACATCCTCAGATGAATACGTCTCCAACCTACTAATCCCCAAGCTAGTATCATCCACACTCAAGGAACGTATGAATGATAACTTTGGAATGGTCGTGAAGATGGCACCCTCAAGTGTCCATGTGTGGCTGGCCGCGGGTGCTATTCTGTTCTGTGCCAAATGGCAAGCCTGCGTCCGACTGGATTACGGGATCCGCAAGGTCCGGATAATGCCTACCCGTGGTTTCGAAACACTAGATCAGTATCAACTTCGATTTTTCTGCTCACTATTCCGGTTTACCGGCGGTATGACATCTAGTAGCCAGCTATGTGATAACCTTGGCTTAATTTACTGGTTTAGGTGGCGCTGTCGTACCGACCTTCCTTTTTTGTTACCCTTGCTGGTTTATAGAGAACTGGGTTTACATTTCGACGACTTCCCAACGAGTTAAGCAGGAACCGCCGGTGTTAATTTGCTGGCGTCAACTATCGTTCCTTATACTCGACTGTCGCTTACCATCTGCCAACGTTGTTGGTCTAAAGGTCTTTCAAAGTGCAATCATTTCTTCACCTTTGACTCGACCGTCTCATCTAGGGCCTTGATGTCTACATTTTTTCCGTTGTTGCATTTTGGCGGCCTACATTATCTCTTCCGACGACCTATTCTGTTTACGCTCTCCTTATATTTCAGCATCACTTTTAGTACCAAAGCATCTATTACAACAGAACAACACTTTCGCCACTCCTAGTCCTTTCAAAGCCGCTTTCCTCTCCACTTCGATCAACTCGCAGGCTCGTTGCACAATGTACGTCGACAATTCCGTCGCCACCCTTCACACTGCACTTATCAAGTTCAAGTACAATATTTCTACCAAGAGTAGGTTACCCAAAATGCGCACAACTGCAAACGAAACTCTAACTAACATTGATAGTCTGATACTGATCGTGTCCAATATGTCTTCAGCCACTTGTTCCACCAAAGTTTCCGGAAATGAAGTCAACCGTACACGGTCATCCATGCCGCCCCCCACCACTCCCATCCGGGGCCAGGTGACCTCTCCTCCCGAGTGCATTGATCGGGCCCAGATGCGCGCTGATCCAGGAGCTGCCCTTGCCCCTATAACAACCCGCGGCAGCCACCATGACCGGCCTGGCTATCATCCCCTTCAACATGTGGCCCCTCAAGTCTTTTTCGACATCACCGCACCTGCGAGTCTTCACGCTGTGGCCCGTTTTCATGCTGCACGCGCGGGTGGACTTCATCCCACCTTCGATTACGGCCACAAGGGTCGGACTGTCGACGCAAAGGGTTACCTTGCCGATACCAAGGGTGGCAGACTTGCCTCAGCTATCCAACACAGACAGACCTTGACTTCTAAACACCGCCAGAGACGCACGCGGTTGAGTAACAGTTTCACTGTTCGCCAACCGGATAAGAGGGTGGATGCGGTGGTCTCTAAAGTCGCCGCACTTTCAGTAACCTGCGGCCACGGTGTTGATGGGGTGATGACGGACGGCGAAACGGATTGCGTCTCTAAGGACGGCGCTAGTCCCGGTACTTCGGCTGGTTCTTCGGGTGGTTCCAGGTCCGGCGTTTGAGGTTATTTGGAATGCGGTATAATGAAATTGTGCGATGGCGCAAGATAGATTCGTCGGTTGAGTGTGTTGTTGTATGCATTTTCCACCTATCTGGTATGTTGTGCAGTGGACAAGAGAGGAGAAGCCAACTCGGGATTATTGTCACACTGTTGCGAAAGGACTGTTCGAAAGCTCGTCCAAGGAGACGGGAAACGAGTCTTGACTTGACATATCTTTGCTGTCTGTGGTGCCGCCTTCTTGACGATGTTCAGGCACAAATGGCGTTACATGTTGACGGGGGCTTGGTTCTTGAAAGAATCGTCGTACCCACATCCTGAAGATGTTTCGCACTTCCCGCGTGCAACGTGGAACCCGAGATGCCGTTCTCATCGAGATGTCGATTGGATAATGGGTAATAATGTCCAGGGAGCACAGCCCTTATCCGTGAGACTACAGCTGTACCGGGGAGCATCCAACTCCAGCTGTCTACTGAACTGAACCTGTTGCAATCGGCGTAACAGAGGTAATCTCGGTTGCCGTTTGGAAAGGTATTGCATCTGGAAATACGGAAACATAGGAAAGGTTATATTGAGCCCGGATGATAGCTACAGCCAAGCGTTCGGGATCTGTAGTGAAGCGCAATCATATCTATAAAGCTTAGAACTGAATCGTTAGTTACTGCGTAATCGCCGTCTGTGGATGCATTCTTCGTAGGGGACAAAGGCGAAACACCATGGTAAAATTTCAGACTCGGGAAGGTGCGTTGCAGAGATCAAGAGGGATAGACTTACACTATTGGCTAGCTGCACACTTTGTCGGTGATAGTCGTTAGACATTCCGAGCGTTGGCTTTGGTTGAAGCAGACTCGATCGTCAGCGCGGGCGCTTGTGAGAAGCTTGAAGTGGCTGGTGTAAGCTATCGCGGGTCGAGTAAGTTGACGGCATTGCTAATAGAAGCCAAAAACAAAAAAATCCCAATATCTTCTAGTACACCAAAAACAAAAGAAGAGCTTTGGGTGGAAGAAAAAGCCAGTCTTTACAGACAGCCTGGGAAATATGGGGGCGCGATGGGCCGACCTGGAGGACGGGAGCGGTTGACCTCGGTGGCTTGACCTGCATTGCATCCCGCCATCGTTGAATGGTCTCTGGGGTGGCTGGATTTGGTGAGTTGCTCGGGTATGTTGCGTCAACCGGTTAATTGATTTAACGATTGATGTTGGTTTATCACCATACGTCGTAGCGGCACTTTCTCGCTAGAAACCAGGGTTTTGTGTAACCTTGTGTTTTTTCGAGAAAGGAAAGTAACCCTAACGTTGACCATCCGTTGCAATACAAAGGCTCACGCCCCTGGGCTTTATTGTTAACTCCATAGTGTGTCTGTAACACCCTACTAGTGTGTAGATCTGTCTCCTGTCCATTGAAACGGCAAATTTCGGAGCACTGCGAGTGTATTAACCGCGCGGTTGAGGCTTCTCGGTGCCAGACCACATCGGCGGACGCCATCTATCTGGGCGTGAGCAGGTCTTTTCCTTGTCTTCTTTTAGACTTGTCACTTGTCGTCGCCTTTCCTTCAAAATATCTCGTGACATCTGGGCTTTGGAGGTGAACGCAATACAACAGGTATCTCCTAGGTCAGTTGCGACACGGCTCCGGGTATTGCCAATATCCGCGCAATCTTATGACGACCCCCCTGTAGGTCTCGACGGCCATCTTGTTTACTCGAAACCCCACGGTAATCACGACTTTCAAAATAGTCAACTCCGGGTCTGTCCGCGAATAGACATCACCCATCACTGCAGCACATGCTGAAACGACTAGAAAGAAGCCACCCACCGCCGATATTATTCTAGAAACTTGCCTTTTTGCTTGCGACACTCATCACGGTAACGTTGTCATCTGGTTGGAAATTGACTTTAGAATTAGTTTTTGTGATTTGCGACGGAATGCTAATCTTCAATTTTGAACAGACACCGAATCGATATCCAAATACACAATACAGGCTCAACCTTACCACCATTGATGAAACAAGTCCTTCTTCAAGGCCGCTACGAAACACACGAACTTCATTTTCGACTGCCTCTCTCGGAACGCCTTCTCCTTGTGCCGACAATTTCGACAGTGACGTTGCAACCGAGTAAGAGAACGCTGTTACATTTACTCCATGTTCTCAACCACCAGACTCGAGCCAAACACGTTGAGCAAGCTTGGAATCAACAACCGAACATGAAATACATGCGCACCATTACCTTGCTCATTGATACAAGTTCAAAGTTAAACCCATGACAAAACATGCGGATGTCATTTGCAACCGCCTCTAAATGCACAGCCAGTACAGTCATTACAAAGCCTGCTTTGTATCGAGATTCTGTACTGGGCTTTACACCACTGAGGGGTGAGGCAATGCAAACTTATCCATTTCGACCTGCCCACGTGAACCGTGCAATGGGTCTAAGTGTGCTATTTCTCGTAGTATGTACATGATGACAATGTCGTTGTTCGCGGATTATATACACATTACGTTCACGAATACGGCCATGTCAAAAGGAAATGAGATTGTAAAACGCAATATATCAACCAAAGTCCACCGGTTTTGAACACACGTGCGGGTGCAACATAACTAATCTCTAGTTGAGCAACTCCACAATGGTAAAGTGGCGGCGGTGAGGATCTAGAACTCGACAACTTCGTGGTCCCGCACATCATTTATAGAAAGTCTGCGGTATTCGTCAGATTCGCAAGTCGGGACTGGAACGTCCTCCGTGAGAAGGTAGGCCAGAAAGGCCTTGTTAGGGAAACTGGATGATTGGCGCTCTGATGTGCCGACGTCAGTGGAGAGCGGCTGTGCCGGAGAAGACATGGTTATCACTGTAAGAATCCATGGGACGTTGTACAAACAAGGCTGTACACGGAAACAAACCGTTGATAAAAAGAGAAACCCATAGAATCTAACATGTAGACGGTGGCTCTGTGTAGGCTCAACCGAGATGAATGGGGCCCTCTTCAGTGACGAACGTGATAGCGATGTGTCAGAGGTCCCGTGGAATGTTCCGTTCTTATGGGTCTGTGAACACACAACACCCTCAAACCGGTAGATTACTCTGAGGTCTCAGAGCCATCCTCGCTGGAACGCGCAGCATCGGCCTCCTCGTCAATGCTCATTGCGTCATCGCCATCGACATCATCCTCATAGGCATAGTATGAACCCCTGGAAAGTTGAACTTTAAAAATTCCCACAACGGCCTCGTCGCGGTGGTTATTGGTTATACCGAAGGGACAACCGCAGTGAAATGCCCACCTAGACAGTGGAAATTCAGGAGGGCAAACGGACCACCCGGGTGAAACGGCAGTCGAAACACGTCACGTATGGCCATGAACTTATACTTTTGGTGTGTGTGGAGACCGCGGAGCCTGCCGAGGTCTTTCGCGACCAATAGGCTTGGGTCACCCTGCTATACAATAAGGACGTTAGGGAATGTACAGTATCAAGAGACGGTAGAGAGACTTACACACTATGAGGAGCACGTGAGAATACTCTACGAAGAACCTTGGTCTTCAATTTTGACCCTCTTGTACTCAGAGAGAAAGTCTTCAGCTGGCCTCTCCGGTCTCAACTGTATGAGGGCGGCAGCAGCCCCCAATTGCTGGTCGTCATAAACGGGACTAGCCTGCTTTGCGCTGTTTATCCGAAGAATCACGGCGCTGCCCTTGCGGGGAACCATTTTGAGGAAAGTTCCGTTGGCTGTTTCCAGCTTCTTGTAGTATGGCTTGACAAGAAGCTTGATCCGTGCCGCGGGACGGGGGCAACTCTTCTTAACCTTCAACGTGATGATGCGAGGCATGTTAACCTTTTGTGTTTATATATTGAAAGCCATTTGTGGAATACGAAGGCCAACAATTATAAACGGCGATGGTAGTCCTGAAGCGAGAACCGAAAAAGAAGTTGTGAGAGTGGATAGAAGACAGGAATCCCACAAGAAAAATCCTGAGAATGAACAGGATTGAGGAGAAAGC